>JAVXUL010000005.1:2564576-2580958 GCA_035590515.1 Trichilia minutiflora | reverse complement strand
GGGACCTTAATGTAATTAAATATTAGTTTTATTTTGAGTGAGACCTCAATGATATTTTTTTAAATTTGGGCAGTATTCAAGTGAAATTTTCTATTTTGACGAGTTCGATCGATCGAATAGGATGATTTATTCGATTGATATTTTGAGGACTCCCTGAAAAATATTTGACCTTAGATTCGGTTGAACGAATAAGATATTCGTTCGACTAAAGTGATCAAATTATTCGAACGAGTTAGGATTCATTCAAACAGTAAAATAAAAGTCCCTTGACTTTTTAGAGTGTTGAATGACTCATTCGAACAAAAGGTGATTCATTCGATCGAAGATAGCGATTCGTTTGAAAGAACCTCTCAATTCATTCGATCGAATCGATGAAAAATCCTGTGAAATAACCAAATTGCCCATATCCAAAAACTTATCTTTTATAATTTTCAAGGACAAAATAATAATTTCATCTATTTTTTATAAATAGGGTTGAATTATGCTAGTTTAGTTACAATGTGGATTCATAGTAATAGAAAATAGATAATCGGACGAGTAATGAGAATTTTAGTCGATTTCGCATATTGATCGAAGTTAAGAATCCAAAATAGAATGCATTTCACACATATGAGTCACATTTATAGTTTAGAGTTGTGTTTTAATATGATTTTGACATATATGTTTAGGTGATGATACACGAACGATGAACTCGCGTGAGATATCGAGAAATGAGGGGAACTAGGAAGTGTGTATCCTTCCTAGACAGTGAGTGAACTCTTTCTATTTTCGTTATTTTAATAAAATCTTATATTTATATTTATAACGATATATTATTATGTTATAAATGATTATGCTTATTACTCCGATTTATACAAAAATGCGTGTGTGTATATATATAGTTTCATATGGTTTTGAAATGAAATTTGATTTGTATGGTGGATTTCATTAGCATGATGTATATGTTTTATGTAAATGATGGCTATGAGATGTTTATACATTATTGATGACCATTGTGATATTTGTGCATGATATGGATAACGAATATATATGTTGGTGATAATGGGCATAAGGTTCGGGTATATTGACTGTAGTTATAGGGTGTGATAACCTATGATCGGTCTGATAAAGAGGTCGTCTAGGTGAGTGGAGACTTCACTGGTGGGGGTGGTGTATGGTATTATATTATTATGTTAGAGATGTGATTCGATCACCTATGAGTCTTATCGGGATAATCACGATTGTCATCACGTGGCTACTCGAGCCGAATGTCAGTGTTGGACTTGTTTTTCTAACAAAAACCTACATAGTTTTGTTTTTTACATATCGAGTTAAAATTTTTATAAACCATCATCATCTTTATCTGCATATAAAATTCACTGACGGTCTCGCGATACCCAAGGTCAGGGTAATTACTGAGAAAGACAGTTAGCTTAATGATTTTCGATATACGTTTCGAAGTTTTCAAACTAAATCAAATATTTGAAATCAGATTGTTTTATAATGTTTGCTAGCTATGCTTTTTCTTTTTATTTTGAAATGAGTGTAGTTTATTTTAATTCTTAGTTCATTCACGGAGTATACTTCTGTATACTCACCTCCTTACTTTCCAGTTTCAGGTTTAGAAAGCTAGCAACGCATTCGGTGGTAGTGATTTTTTCTAGATTTAAGGGACTTCAGGTATACTTCAGAAATCAACTCACTTAGAAGTGTTTTTAGTCCACTGGAGCTGTGTTTTACTTTAATCTTGTATTTGTCATCTATGTATTAAAAATAGATTTATAAACCATTTTGATTTTATATCTGTCAGATTGAATTTTTATATTTAAACACTTTGTTGAATGATTTATGAATATGGTTGAAATATTTATATAGAAGTGTTTATAGTTTGTTGATGTATCTTGAAAAGTTCGAGTGATGAAGATATTATTTAAAAGTGTTTTAAATGTATGAATTTCAAATAAGATTTTGTAAAGGTCTTACAGACTCTCAAGGTGTGTTATGGGGTGATTGAATATATCTTGAGAATATGTGATAATTGTCATATATAGATATACGGATTAGGATGCAACAATATTAGTACATAATTAGCTTAATTTTTGGCTAGCCCATGTTTGATTTGTCACAATAATTAATAATTAGCCTGTTAATGAAAAATATAATCAATCTTGTCCGGGGAAGATAGGGTATTGTACTTCGTACATGCAAATGTATCATTATATTTTTTATACATATTTTTTAAACCTTTTTATTATAATTTATAATGTTCACCTTATAATTTTTAATTTTTTTTATTATAATTCTTTTATTTTATTTTTATGTAATAAAAATTATAATAAAAAATTAATAATTAATGTGAGAGGGTCAAAAAATTTTAAAAATAAAAAAGATATACCAATACATTTATGTGCATATAATTTTTTTTTTTTGTAATATGATATCATATTTCATTTGATTATGATACATATTTCATTAATTTTGAGGTAACGGTTAATAACATCTGATAATACTTTACATTATCAAATTTGATAATATGCTTATTATCATTTATTAAATTCCATTAAAGTTGAATTTTTTTTTTTGGAATCAGAAAAAAACTCTTACACTTAATTTTTATCCAGACGTGCAGTCATATACGAAATCACTCTCTTAGAGACGAGATCACTCAGATCACCAGATAATCGTCTATAAGGACATACTAAAAATAGGATAAAATTCTTGACCTAATTTCTTTAACACTTTATAATAAAAGACCTGAAAATTAAACTCAAAACCCATACAAATATTGAACCAAGCCCTGCTGTCACCATGGCCCCTAAGAGTTTTCCCATTAAAATTGATGCATGCAAGATTTCTCTAAAAATTTATCTTGCAATTTTAAAATCAATTTGTAACACAGTTGTTGTTCTCGCTTACTTAATTTTTTATTGTATTTATTTTTTTAAAAAAAATTCATTGTATTTCTCAAAATTTGCCCAATAATTTTTTGATGAAATTTTATAAAACGTATTAAACAATACTTAAAATAGTTTTCAAAATATAAAATATTAATTTTTTTTAAAAGCAACTCAAATATTAGGTAACATTTAGAAATATTGTTAATTATACCAATGGGGCAAGTTGTACCATTTATAATTAACTATGTAAATTAAGTCACAATCTTTTTAATTGTTTGGAAAATATGACGAGCAAAGACATGAATACGATGCGCATAAAATCAACTCACGTGATAAATTTTCTATCCATCTTCCTCGTAGGACGGAAACGTGAAGGAGAAGAAGAGAGAAGAATGTCCCCAATATTCGTTACCGTGCAATCCGTCGCCGACAACTCTTGAGACATTTTTCAACCTTCTTTCGGTGTACCCTACTCGAATCCATCTCATTTTCGACGAGTGATATGTTTTTTTTTATTGAACTTAAGATTATTTTAAAAACTTATGTATGTTCAATTTGAATTCAATTTTTTTGGTAGGTTTTTCGTTTTGATAAAGAATATGTTGATTTCGTTTGATTATGAATGTATTACTGTTGTAATATGTGTAAAAAAAAAAAATGGGTAAAGAAATTGAAGAAAATGTATCGGAATTTCTGTATTTGATTTTGCATAAAGGTGTTTGAGGAAATGCCTGAATGAAGAATTGGAGAAAATAAAGTGAAAGACCATAAAAACAAAGGGATGGGTGCGTTGTAAGCTGTGACGAGCCGAAGCAAAGCACCAACTCGTCGTGATGGCCCATCGCTTTGGCCAAATAATTTTTTAATATTATATTAATGATTCGTTAATTTAAATTTTTAATAATTTATTAATTAAAATTTTTAATGGTTTCTTAACATAATTCTTTTACCCTATGTTAACATTTTCTTAATTTTCTTAAAATTAATTTAATTTAAATTTCTTTCAACTTAATTTTTGTTGCATTATATGAGCGTATTATTGATTGTCTAAATTTTACTTCTCATTCAAGAAAACGATGATTTTTGCTTCTCATTCAAGAAAGCGATGATAGATATCAACAAGTTTTTTCACAAGTTATCCAATGATTAAAGACCATGCTCAATTGTCGCTACCAAAGGGTTCCCATAATTTTGTCCAAATTTAAGATCGTGCAGCTGATGAAAAGAAAGTTAACCACGAAACCATAGGAACAATCATGCTGATAGAACACAGAATTCAGTTACATTTGTTTCGATTAAGATGTAAAGCCGAATAACGACCTCTTAGTAAGTTGTATTTAGGGGGACATCCACACTTATAATCCTACAACCCGTGTAGGTCTTCAAACTAAGTAAGGAACTTTCTTACGATTCATTAAAAAAAAAACACATTATCAATATTTTTTTTTTCATATTCATGACCAAAATAAATTGATGGTAAGCACTTATATAATTAATACAAATATATTACATAAAACCCTAAAAAGATAAGACAACTTTTTGCAAATAGCATTACCATTAATAATTACAAATTTTCTAAATATAATCAAAACAAAAATTTTAAATTTTTGTATTTTGGTCCTTAAAAACTTTAAAAACCTTGCACGTGCTTGATAATGCCCGTCAGTCAGGCTCAGGCCAGATGGGTGCTGTAATAGGCTACTCATGCCAAGCCATAGCCTATTGCTATCACTGTGCGACAGGCCACGTGAAATTTTTTTACGAATCAACAAAAATCTATAAATCCATAATAAAAAAACATCAACAGATTCTTCGTCACAACAAAATATAAATCAAATAATTTGTTAAAAATTAAACATATACCAATTTTTGAAAAAAAAACTACCTTTAATTAAACAAACATACCCTATTTGTTGAAAATGGGATGGATTTAGGTAGGGTTCATTAAAAAAAAGTTAGAAAATGGTTGAACAAAAAAAAACTTTGGACTTTGATTGCATTATTTGAGTTTGCTTTTGTGGAATCTCTGCTTCTCTTTTTCTCTTTTTATTTTTTATTTTTTTATTGATTAGTATGAAAAGAAAACTAACAAAACTAAATCAACACAAGAAGATGAAAAAGAAATATTTTGATTTAAAGTGGTTAAAATAAAACGTTTTGAGTTGCTCTGGTTAAAAAAATAAAATAGCTATAAATTATGGTCATAATCTAATTTTTTTTTAGAAAATAAACACTTGGTAATTACCTTTGAGACTAAAATTTTCTCCAAATCTAAGATTTAACTAGAGTAAATACACATTGATTAATAATTACGAAACGGAAATCTAATAAAACATAAAATTTAAATTTTATCTATACACATGTGAAAAAAATTCAAGAGTTTCAACTGAATTTAGATTAATAGAGAATTTTTTGCATCATTTTTGAAAGAACAATATCATATTTAAAAGGTTAGAATGCAAAATATTTTACTAACATAATGTGATAGATGACATGAATTTTCTTAAATACATTTTTAATGAAGGGTTTGGCCACTATAGACTAGTACAAATTAGCATTATAAATAACTAATAAAATTTCTCATAATGAAGAAAGGTAAAATTTCTTTTAACTTTATTCACCTTAAAGTTATAAAATATTCAATTTACATACATGTAATATTTGAAATAAATAAATCTTACAAAATTATGATTTTCTTACTGTTTACATAGATGATAAGGTCAACAGTGGGCACTTAACTGGTTTATTATTTTACAGCCACAAAACATATAAATATATAATAAGCTACAGAAACCCAAACACATTAATGATAAATATATAATAGACTGGCTAAGGTTTGTTTTGTGGGTATGTATAAAATTTATGTACATGTATTGACAGACAACTAGTAGTATTCAATTGAGCCTCCACAATGACTATGATACTCTTATGACGTAGCCTATGGTTTAGAAAAATTTTAGCAAATTATAGCAGGTCATTTTCAATTTTCATATTGTATTTCTCTAACTTTACCTTGTGAGAGAGAAGGAAAAGACCAACTAAATTGAGAATAATTATAGAAAAGGAGAATAACTTGCATGTAACTATTCTATTAATCGGTGAACGTCAATTTGAATATTTAATTCATTAAATAGTTGAGTTGGTATGGATTAATTGATGTGTCTCACTTAAATTGGTGCATGAAAGGTTTGGTGATGGAAGAAATTTATAGCTGATCTATGTAATTATATATTTATTTACAAAAGAAAGTTCTCTATTTATCAATAACGGAGAGAAGTTAAATTATAAGAAAACAACTGGTGATTGAATTTGAAAAAAAGAGAGGCCTGTCCTTTGACTTGTGTTAGCTCTCACTCTCAATAAATGTATCCCTAGTTTCCAAAAGCCCAACTTTCTGCTTCCAAAGAAAGAAACCAACCATCTATCAAGTCTAATTTGGATTTTACAACAAAGAGAAAGAAAAACCCAGAGAGAGAGAGATCATGGGTAGGGCTCCTTGTTGTGACAAAGCGAATGTTAAGAAAGGGCCATGGTCACCTGAAGAAGATGCTAAGTTGAAGGAATATATTGAGAAAAATGGAACTGGAGGCAACTGGATTGTTCTTCCTCAGAAAGCTGGTAATAATCAGTTTTTCTTGTTTTGGTGGTTAATTAGTTAATTTCTCGTATTTGTCTTTGAATTTTGTTTGTAATTCTTGAAATTGATTAATTTGATCTGTATATATATACATATACAGGTCTAAAGAGATGTGGGAAAAGCTGTAGATTGAGATGGCTTAACTATCTCAGACCCAATATCAAGCATGGAGAATTCTCCGATGATGAAGATAGGATTATTTGCAGCCTCTTTGCTAGCATTGGGAGCAGGTATAACTTTTATTTCATTTACAGAAATTATATCTATTGATTTTATATACATATACTTTTCTTTCCTTTCCACATCTCTAAAGATCTTCAATCCTTTTTCTTTTCTTTATAAATAATGGTAATTTTTTATTTTTGGTAAGAAATGGGATTTCAAAGAAACTAGCATGCTTCAAAAATAAACATTCATGACAACTTTGGATTTTGTTATAAAAAGCTGAGTTTAATTGACTAACTTTTCTGATGGGATTTATTGACACAAATTGCAGGTGGTCAATAATAGCAGCTCAATTACCAGGTAGAACTGACAATGATATCAAGAACTATTGGAATACAAAGCTGAAGAAGAAACTCCTGGGCATGGTCAATAATCCATCTCAAACGAAACATCACCAATCTGCTTCTGCCGCAGCTCTTAACTTCTCATCTGTTCTTCAATCTTCATCTTCTTCAGCACCATCAGCAATATCATACAACAGCAGTTATTACTCCAATATTGCAGCTAGATTATCTGAACCCAATTCATCATTTTCCAATGGCAATTCTTGCATCACTACTGTTGCAAATCCAATTCTTCTACCACCAAAAGAGAGTAGTTTGTTGAGTCCTTTGCAGCATAGTTATCAAGTTAAAGACAATGTTTTGATGTTTGGAGGTGATCAAGCAGCAGCTAGTTGCAGTTCTTCAGATGGGAGTTGCAGCAACCAGATCAGTCATGGAAAAGAATTAGAGTATGATCATCATTTTGGTAGCAGAAATACCAACTGTGGGCAAATGGGTTTGCAGAATTGTTGTGTTTATGATCAAGAAAACCAGAATTTCATAATTTCAAATGTTAATGGTAGTAGTTGGTGTGAGCAAAAGCCATCTGGTTGTTTTGTTGAGAACCCATTAGACTATGGTCTTGAAGAGATTAAGCAGCTTATGAACAGTTCAACTAGTAGTTGTAACAACATTAATTTGTTTGATGAAAACAAGACGGAAGAAAAGGTCACGATTTACTATTGAACATTGATGCTGACTGGGGGTAAAAATAAAATCACAAAGATTTGGAAACGAAGATTAATTAAAATGAAAGGCAGAAGGGATGATTTGGGTTTGAAGATTCAGATTTGGACGCAGTTTTTTCATTGTGTGTAGGGACTTTATTTTTGGACTGTAAATGATATAAAAACAATTAAAAAAGTTTTTCTTTTTGCATTTTCTTTCTGGGAATTGATCATGTATTATTTGTTGGCAGAAATAAATATTAACGTCATGGGAAATAGAACCATGTATATATACTTGATAGCCAAGCACGAACTTTTTCAATTTAATTATTAATCATTTTCCAGCCATTTCAATTTTTTTCCCATTAATCAATTTTGAATCTGGCCAAGCGCATGGTAAGAGATTTGGTTGAATCTTTATTGATATTACTATACAAGAATTTTAAAATGACACTTTGATGTTAATCCCAATCCCAATCTTCTTAAACAAAAGGGGTCATATACGAACCCAACAATACCACTAACGAAAGGGATTAATTAAGCTGCCTCATTGTTTTTTATTTTAATTTGTACACTATAATTGGATTGTACACGTAATATGATTTTAGAAAAAAATCTTTAGTGGAGCAAGCGTATTACATTGTCTACTCGTCTATTTGATAATTTTTGATCATATATTTATTTAATTTGAAATTTACTGATAATTATTAATAATAATTATAATAAAAAAATTTATTCCACATAGTGTGTATATATATATATATATTGTTATTGGACCATTGTAATGGATTGATCCACCTAAATGTTTGCATGATCATAATATGAACATTAACATGAATTTTATGGAAAAATATTTGAAAGATAAATTTTAATTTAGGGGAGAAGTAAGACTGAGTTATTGTTCAAATCTGAAATTCTATTGGCTAATGATGTAAATGATGACCCTATAATAAGGAAGGTTTTCAATTATTGATAGCCATTTGATTAGGACTTGTGGGGCATGAAAATTGAATAGAAAAATGCATGCATGGGATATAAACAATAAGAATAAAAAAAAACAACTACTGTCGAACAGAGATTTAAAAAGAAAATAAATAAATAAATAATGTAAAATCATAGAGAATCCTCATAGGGAAAAGCATGTAGTCCAATTTTTTTATGATCTCGGGATAATGATGCCTCGAGAATAAGTATCGTTGGTTGGTGGGTTTACCAAGCTGTTTTGTTAGACCAAATTGAAGGATCTTTCCCTTTTTCTTTTTTTTTCTTTCAAATATTTTTTCAGGAAAACCCCAAAACAAAATTATATTATATTTAAAAAAGATAAATGCATTGACCTCTTCACCAGATTTGTTTTTATCTTGAGATAAAATTGGGTTTGCCTTCCAGCTATGGGCATTCATATTTTATTAATCAATTTGATAAACAAAAGTTTCTTCAAAGCAAGCGAAGACAGGAAAAATATGTTTTCTAGGAATGTCTTTTTCTTTTTTCTAGCAAAATGCATAAGCTCAAAACAAAAGATTAAGCTGGTGGTGGTGGTGGTACCTTTACCTACTGACTTTGTGAAACTTTTTAACGTTTAAATACGGAGAAAAGTTTTCAATGATGTGAAGTAATATTTTTTTCATAAATATCAAGTCGGTGGATAAAATTTGTAATCTTTATTATTATTATTATTATTATTAAAATAAAAGACTTAAAAACAAATGGTTAATATCTTGGAGATCGACATTAGTATCATATAAATATTCACTTAAAGGCATAAAATTTGGCATATAACTTGAAAAATACTTTTCATATTTCTTCTTTTAATTAAGAATATTTTAGATAGAATAGGCTACCACAGTCATGCGTATATTTATTCAATAAATGTTTATTATATAGAAAAAAGTTTAAAATATATTTTTATTTTAAAAATTTATCAATTATGAGAGTAAACTTAAACACTCTAAATTTTTATTTTAAATTTACATTTTAAATAATATGACTTCAGTAATAAAATTGTAGGATAAATAATTTTGAAAATTATAAAGATATATTACTGATTTACTAAATACCACATCATTTATAATAAAATTTTAGAATAAAAATTAGAATGTATAAATTTACTTAAATCATGATAACTAGGAATAAAGGAAAAAAAAAAAAATGAAAACACATCATTTTATAGTGGGCGATCGCAGAATATTGTTATCTAAAATTTTCTTTTCCCCTAATTTAGTTTTAATTTCCATTAAAATTAATGTTGGATTAAAACATGACTGAAAATTATTTATACTCTTTGAAGAAAGTTAAGATCAACTTTCAAAAATGGAAACTTTCACATAAATTCTATGTAAGTTTGGCATACTTTTACTTTTACTGATATCTATGACTTTTGTTAGGATTAATTTCATAAAACCCATTCATATTTTGACAATAATCAAATGACACTCAATATTTTTAAAAATATTAATTACAATCCTGAATTACTATCTTTAGTTAAATTTAAACATAAGAAGAATAACGACTATAATAAACTTAGGATTAAATTTATCTTTAAAAAATTGAATTATATAACACTAAAATAATTATATCATATAAATAAATTATATTATATTCATTATATCTATTTATCTCAATATTTTTTTCCTTTTTCAAATGGCCTGTTGTCCATTATTTGCTTTTCTATTTATCTCAATATTTTTTGTTACTTTTATTTTATTCTAAATTTTATTTTTATTGTAAGTTTGGGTAATCAAAAGTCATCTATATATAATTATTTTAGGTGAGTTGCTGTAATAGTGACCGAAAATGGGTGAAGAGATGAAAAAAGAAGAATCAATTATATATTTTTTTAGTTTTAAAGTCATTATTTTTTAAGAATAAATATTTATTTTCATTAAATTTATAAGTTATATAGGCAAAATAATATCATCATAGTAAAAAAAAATTGACAAATGTTATATTTAATGAAAGATAATAACTGTTTAGAATTAATATGAGTGGTTTTGAAAACGTTTGTTCCGAGTTTGAGCCACCATAATATTTTTTGTTGAAGGGTCTAATAGATGGATTATAGATTTTATCTGAATTATCCTTCCAAATATGATAATTATTAAATATTTATTTTCGATTAAATAGATTACGATTTTTCATGTATATATAAAAAAAAATAAAAAATATTATATGTAAATTACTATTCTGAAAACATGAAAGCAGGTAATATTAAGTTATTTAACTTTTAACGGGTATCTAAAGGAAGCAAAAAGGAGGGGAAATCAGTGCATATTTTTGAATAATTTTTATTTGGGCGCAATTATTAAAACTTTAGGGAATTTGAATAAAAGTTTTTCTTTTAATAAATACGAAAAACTTTTTTCTACCAGATTTTCTGTATTTTTATGTTGAATAAATTGCTTTCAAAATTAAGATTAAAAAACTTTTTTTTACCAGATTTTCTGTATTTTTATGTTGAATAAATTGCTTTCAAAATAGAAAATCATCATCAGGTGTCAAATCTTAAGAATATATATATATATATATATATATATAATGTGGGTCCACTAATTTATTTTATTATTTAATCTTAATGAAAACTTTTGTTTATTAATTTATACGATCTACGATTAGACATTATTATTGAGTATTCAGCAATTCAATTTCTCATTTTCATTATACAAACTTTAAAAAAATTACAATAAAAATACATAGACTTTTGAATAAATAATATAATAATGGTATAATGAGTTTTTTATAACTTTAATCATTTGATTTACAACAATAATAATGTAATTGTAGAAAAATTAATTCTCATCAAAAATAATTTCTTTATTACATACCGGTATTTTACTATATCACATGGCTTATAATAAAAAGATTCCATTTACATGATGAGGTGATCATGACAAAAGTTGCTCTGGAATGGCATAAGAAGAAGAGGAGTCTTGATCAGACAAGAAAACCCATTTCACCATTTAAGGGAGGCAACTACCACAAGTAATCTTAAAATTCTATATTGGCTGCTGGAAAGCTTTTAACCATTTTTACTTTTAATTTTTAATATCAAAATTTTCAGTTGTACAGACTACACATTCACACGCAACACAGGATTCGGAAATTAAATATTAATATAAAATCTCCATAGTCAATTTATATTTCAAATAAAAAATTTAAATAATGAACTATACTAGAAAATTAATTTGACTGAAAATGTCCTGACAAAAATATCAACAAGGGTATAGGTTCATGAAATTTGAAAGAAAAAAATATACAAAAACAAAAGTTTTCTTAAATATTATTGAAATTTTAATTCAACAATTGGTTGAAATATTTTATTCTAAGTCCTTATGATTTATTTATTTATTTATTTTTAAGATTTCAAATACTTGAAACCTCGTGTACAAAAAAAAAAAATTAAAATAATTCTTACTCAAAATTAGTACGAACCTGAAATAATAAGGTTATCTTCTTGAAATAATAATAACATAGAAAAAGGCTTGTCTATATTTTTAAGACTAAATAAATTTCGAAGATTTAAGAACAAGCGGTTTATCTAAATTCATTGATATCACAAAGCATCTCTAAATCCACATGGTTTTGGCTTCATACATCAATGAACATGTGAATCAAACAGTTGAGGTGATAGGTTTGTTTCAACAATCATGAGAATCATGTGTATAATGTATCACTCAGATAACATCAAGTATATATAATTAATTGACTTGGTATGTGATGAGCAATCTCTATAATCTTTTTTATTTATGATAACATTATAATTACTCCACCCGCAAAAACTATATGAAGAAAATGAGTTATTTTCAAAAATTTTCACGAGGTTTGCAATAATCACACATGGCCAAACATTGTTTAAAAACTAATATAAAATATATCTCAACAGTAAATCTGTTAGAATTGATCGGTAACCGACGTCAGATAACAGTTAGATATTAAAAATAGAGTGATCGCCACGGCATTCTGTGGATCATATCAAGTTTTAAGTTATCTTGAATACACATACATGAAAAGAAATAATTTTGTACATGGGCACTTTACAATAGTTTATGTACAGAATACACAGATGATTATTAGAAGAATGCGATGATTTTATTTACAAAAAAAAAAACCATTGCCAGTATATTTTCTCAATAATACCTCCACCACTCCGAGCAGCAAGGTGAAGAGTTTCAGAAGCAGGAGGAATACCTCAAAGATATGGCACTGCAACAGTCATAGTTAGTTTTTCATGCCGACCCACTTTGCTTGCCTTCTCAGCAGCAACAACCCGATGATAAAAGTTAACATGTTCAAATATTATGGCAATAGAATCCAAGTTCAACAGTAATGTGCAGATATATATAATCCTTTAAATGAAAAATGCATTAAAAAGACGAGGCATCATCATCATCAAATATGAAAAAGATAAGTTTGAGAAGGTGGATGCAACCAATATGACGAAACTGAATTGAAAATTGAACCTCAAAGCCATACGATTGCCCTTATTGTAACAATAGCTTGCCCATAGTACTAAATAAAATGAAAAAAAAATTGTGAAAATGTGATGCAGCTACTTGAGGAACTCAAAATGTAGGTATCAGTTGGATTAGCTAGTTAGGGTGATAGTCTGTACTAGAGGTTTAGTTTCAACTAAAAAAATACCAAGGAACTAATAAAATCTGCATTTATATGTTGTTCTACAGTTGTATCTGACTTCTATGGTCGCCGAGTTTTTCTATCAAACTGATGTACTAAAGTACCAAAATCTAAATCAATCTTGTTACTTGGTTTTGCTATATAGCAGGCGTGGATTAAGCTATGACCAGTGCACCTCCAAAACTTCCAACCACAACAAAAGAAATAAAAAACTAATAAGAACTCAGGACTTGCAATTTAACAATCCTTCAATTTGAATAAACGATAGTAACAATTCAATATGTATGCTTAACCTAGGATTATAAAAAGAATTCAAATATTATATTGTAGGCTGAACCAGTTCAAAACACCAAGGGGCCACTCCAGTTTGCAAATAGCCAATTAAACTTATCTTTGCCAACAGGAAAACTGATCTGCTAAGTACAATCCAACTTAAGTTTATTAAAATTATAACATCCCCTAGAACCTATAAAGGAATGAAATCCAACAAAAATATCAAAGTTGAATCTACAAAGTACCAGGTTGATGGGTGATTTTATCACTCATCCTTTGACTAAAACTTTGTTTAGTCTCGAGTACTTTTGTTAATATTTTTATGTTTTCTTGTTTGTGTGTAAGTAATAAATATGAACAAATATTCAAGAAATAGATCATTTTTGCTAGGATTTTATCAGTCAAGTTAAAGAATGCCACTGCAACGATAATTATGAACACCATTTAATAAAATAATCATATCTTGAGTTATAAATATTGGATTAAGGTGATTCAAGTTACATTGGAATGCTTACTTCCTAAGCTATAACTTTAATGAAGGCCCCAAGAAGTGAAACTTGCTACAACGGGAAGAATTTTTCTTTGCTGTAGCCAAGTTTCTAGAGATCTCTGCTGCAGCTAAAAGAATTTTTACCGCTGCAGCCAATTTTCCATAGACTTTTGCTGTAATGAGAAATATTTTTTTCCTGTTGCAGCACCAATTAGTGAAAGAGTATTCCTTAGTGCCCTAATTACTTTACTATTTAAGGAATCTTTCTTAGGGTTCGTGAGAGGAGAGACCTAGTAGCCACCAAGGGATTCCAGACCATTGAAGCTAAATTCTTAGAAGATTAAAGAAGGAAAACTTGAAGATCACAAGAGAATCATATCATCAAATTCATAAAGCTTTCTTTTCCTTGTTTTTAAGTTTTTGGTCTTGTTTGTTAAACAATGAATATATTTTGGATATTTATTGTTGTTGAACCATTTATCATGGTTGGCTAAATTTACATGCTTAGAGGATTAATGAAGCCTTAGTGAACTTGTTTGATATTTATTTACTATTATTGAAATATATTTACTTATTTGTGCTCCTTGTACTTAATGTTTAGTTTAATTGGCCACTAAATTAATTGTAATGGTACATGGAATTGGGTTTGAAAAAGTTAGTTTTATGTTCTTGATTAATATAACACAACTTAGACAATAATTAGTTGAAAAACGATTATTCATTAGATAACAATATTTAGGGTTTGAACTTAATGAATACATGATTAATTCAAATAGAATAGGAATATTATTTTAGGTGATTAAGTATATGATTTTATTGAAATTCAGAAGATGAAATAAAATCAAACATTAACCCTAATTAATAGGTAAATGAATGGAATTAATAGAAAACTAGTATTGAGCATAGGAAACTTTGGTATAGTTAAATCCCTTAAGCTTGCTTCTCATATAATTCCCTTTTCTATACTGTTTAATTATTAGTTTAATTTATTGTTTTATTGCTTGAGTTTTAGTTGGTTATAATTTGGTTGCATTGAATTTACCTAAATAGAATTTAACCATTTTAATTATAGTAATCAACTCAAGAACATTTTACAATCCTTGTAGGAATGACATCCTACTCTCCATATATTACAAAACTCGATACTATACACTTATGATTATTTTTATTGTGTGTTTTTGAACACGTGTCACAGGTCTCTAGCTTTATACATCCTCTTAGAGCTGTTGGTATAGAAACTATGATGAATGTAATGAAAAAGTATATCATTTATTGTTTTGTTGAATATGATGTTAAACCAACTAAATCCGACAGAAACCACAGTAAGAACTGGGATGATACTCCATTATCAAAATGAATGTCAAACTGACAGTGTGTCATACCTCCCCACCATGCTCCAAAACTGTGTCTTCCACAACATCACTTAACATCTCAATGGAACGGCAAAGCCCCAGGATACATAGCCTTCTGCCCATATCAAGTCCCTACAATGACAAAAGAAGTAGCGCATAAGATGTAGGTCTTCTCGTCTCAAAAACTGGATTAAATTTGAAGCATAAAAATAACTAACATTTGTTGCCGTAATATCAAAGAGAGCACCAAGGCATAGGCTCTGCTTTGGATCCATGTAATCACTCTCTTGAAAACGCTGAACTCTATGAGAAATTTGTAATCTCCCTTGTTTTTTCTGTTAAGAAGTTCATATCTTTTTATTCAATTAACACTGTCTTCCATAATGAATAAGACGTCCAAAGAGATAGAGAGATGATTTCAGCAAGTCATATGTTACGTGCATATACGTGCCAACAAGGTTTCCTAATTTGTTGGAGCGAAGTAAACGTGCATAGTGATTCCTAGAATTACAGTTATAAGTTTAGTGTTATTAGTGGGATTATCTTGTCCTATTTTCTTGCTTTCTTTGAACGTGTGTAACAATTATATAAAATCTTAATATCATCAATAAAAAGGGGAGTAGAAGATGTTTCTTTGTCCTACTATAAATCCTTATCCTTCTTAAATTCTAATAGTGTAATCTGTTCCCTTCTGCAACTCTCTTTTTTCTCCTTTCTCTTTCTAAATTATACGTATCAGTGGTATCAGAGCGTGGTTCCGATTATGGATACTCGAGCTAAAACCAATGCTGAATTCAAGAATGAGGTTACCGAAATTCTAGCTCGCCATGAATCAAGTTTTGATCTTCTCAACACTAATTTCAATCAAGTAAATACAGTCCTCAGTGCTGTATTAACCGAATTA
>JAVXUL010000005.1:2533323-2560077 GCA_035590515.1 Trichilia minutiflora | reverse complement strand
AATTTAAAAATATATTAAATCCCTAATATTATGCAACTATCCTATTTTATTAAAATCAAATAAATTATCCCAAGAGAGCTATTCTAATGCAGCTTTTATTACTATTCAAAAATATTTTGAATCATTCTTCAACAAAAACAACCTGGAAAGAAGGGAATTTGCTCAGGAAGAGATTAAATTCTGCCTTCAAGCACCCAAGTAAGTAGTAAAGTTCACTGGAAATCATAGTGTGAGTTCTCCCATATTTGTTCTTATATTCTGAACCAGTGCTCCGTTGACTTCTGAGGTTAGAAAAATACTAATGATGGGAGGAAGAGAACCAACCGATGTGGGAACTAGCGGTGATTTCTCTTGATCTCTTGACGCTAGTATATTTTTATCTCTATAGGATCGTGGTCTTCCACAAATGCAGTGTACTAATAGAAATTAGCACATTTCTCCTGTTTTGTCCAAGAGCTTGCATCGATCATTTATGCTTTTTGTTGGTTATCCTACACGTACATACATATTCTGTATAATATGACTAATGTGATTTTATCTATTTCGATGGTAATATTTAATAATTTATTAACTCCTTATCTTTCCAAATTTAATAGGCTCAGAGAAGTCGACGGATGACGAAAATCATCAATTAACTATTGATATTGAGACAGATGATGAAAAAGATAAGGTGTCTATTGATAAAATTAGGAAAAAACTTGATGAGGTTCCAAGCGAACCTGAAAAATCCTCTGGCTTAGAGCGTTATATTAGAAAAGTACTGAAGCATCGGCGCGATGCGAATGAAAGAGCCTATGAACCACAAATAATTGCAATTGGTCCTTATCATCGTGATAAAGACCGCTTCCAAGAGATGGAAACACAAAAACTAATCTGTCTTAAAATGGTTCTTCAAAGAACAAAGAAACATGATCTGAAAAGTTATATGATGGCCATGTGGAAATTGAAAGAAAAAGCTCGTGCATGTTATGCTGACTTCAAAAGTACCGATGATGATGAATTTGTGGAAATGATGCTTCTTGATGCTTGCTTCATTGTTGAGCTATTTCGCAAATATTGGCAGAAGGCAAAGCATAATGAACCTCTTTTTGATTCACGTTGGATGGAGCAGAAACTACGCCGCGATTTATTATTAGCCGAAAATCAAATTTCCCTTCGTCGTTCTTGACAAATTCTTTAACATGACTACGACGCAGGACGAAGAAAAACAAATGGTCCTTCCAATGATTTTTTCTTTCTTCTTCCCTGTACTTCCCAACCACTGCTATGAACAAGATGCTAAAAAGTCTTTCTCCGACTGGGTACTTCCCACCCAATTCTGTGGACAAGATCCTGAAGAGGCGGGGTACTCCATAGTGGCGACAAAGGACAGCTACCCTTTCTTACGTTCTGAAAGATTTCAAGATTCGAATGGTAATATATTTATTTTCTATATTCTTGAATTAATAACTGACATAATCTCAATTTTGAAAACATATTGACTACATTTTTAATGAACACTTTCAATTTAAAAAAAAAAATTGTGAATCTAAATTTTACTTATTTTAGTATAATTATTTTCAGAATGCTTCTTGTGAAATAAAAAAAAAAAACTTTAAATTAATTTAAATAAATTTATTGTTTTAGAGACAGCACAATTCGACCAGTGTATTCTCACATTCCTTTGTTTTCATTTTCTTTTTATCAATAATTTTCCCTACTTGAAGTGTTGTCCAGTTTAAAAAAAATATTTACCTTGTACTATATATATATATATATATATATTTATAAAATCTGTAAAATTGTATTATATTTTGCACTTGCCCCTCCTAAACAAAACTTTTGGAACCATAACTGATGCTGATAATTTCAACATCGCAGCAATTAAGCATCTATTGGGCTTCGTACACGATGGCTGGGTTCATCAGGTCGTACGAGACTGGCCCAATAGCGGTACCATATAAATTGCAACTGTACGGGATTTAATACATTGATATTTAATCGTCGCCGTTGCGCCACAAAGCTCAGAGAGGCTGGAATCAAGTTCAGGGAGTTGAAAAGCAAGAGATTATTCGATATCAAGTTTGAAAATGGAATAATGAAAATCCCAAGATTAATAATTGATGATGACACAGAGTCTTTCTTCCAAAATCTCATCGTCTACGAGCAATTGTACTCAGAAAAATCAAATCCTGTCATCGCCTATATAAATTTCATGGACTCCCTCATTAATTCAGAAAAAGATGTGGAATTACTTTGTAAGCACCAAATTGTTGATAATTGCGTGGGTGATGATGAAGTGGTCGCAAAAATGTTCAATAGGCTGGGTGATTCGGTCACGTTTTCCTCTTGCGACCATTACAGAGAGATATACAAGAAAATGAACCAGTACTGCAACAGGCGTCGGAACAAATGGATGGCAAACTTAAGACACAATTATTTTAACACTCCATGGGCTCTCATTTCCTTTCTGGCTGCTGTTTTATTGCTGCTTCTTACCGTGGGACAAACTGTGTTCTCAGTTCTTGCTTATTTCAAATAAATGACAAGTCGTCTTCCCATGTAGAGGCCGCCTCTTGATGATAATAGAAATATCATGGAGATTGAGGGATGATTTAATTTAGATTGCAATTTAAATTGCTGTATGCGTTTAAGTCAAGCAGGACATTGGACTTTCGTAATTTAATTATGAACATTTTCATGTTTACCAAACTCTTGCAGGATAATAGATTAATAAATCATGAATTGTTAAGCTTTCTCTGTTCATTCAGTTGTTAGTGTTCTTTTCCCTCTTTTTTCTTTAATTTTTACGTTTGATTTTAAACTAAAATTCACCAGATTCCTTTACTATATATACTATGCTTATTTTTAATAATTTTCAAAAATTTTATTACCTAATGATGATATACATATTCACATAAGAAATTTTCCTTTTATGTAACAGGAGCTAGATGGAAAATTTTTTTGTAGGTCCCTTTTATTTAGCCTATTTTCTTATCTTGTTTTATTTTTTTTTAAATATTTTTCCGTCTTGTCCCTAGTTTTTCAAAAATAGTTCGTTTCTTAACGGAAAAAGTTTGATTTTAGAGGTATAATACAGAAAAAAATTTTATGTTCCAGCTGAAGAAACTTCCACAGGAAAGAAAAGTAGTTTATATACAAGCTAGAGAGGAGAAAAAGGTGTAACCTAATCTAGATTATTATGAGAAACGTACACTTGTTACATTCTCATTAAATCTATCAAATTTTCATATTCTGTACGGTAGCTATTATGTAAGACTTGAAATGATGAATTAACATGTAAGTTGGCTTGGATTTGTCCTGCATACTCTGTGCCGCTACCTGATTCATGTGCAAGCAGTGCATTCTGCGTTTTGGAGTGTTTGTACGATGAGGGCTTCAAGTCCATAGGACTGGGGCTTGAGTCTACAAGACGTATTGAACTGGAGCATCTCCTCTTCAGCATCCTCCCTCTAGCTGAAGGCTCTTCTTGGAAGAACTTTCACCTTGCTTCTCAAGGCTGAGAACTTGTCATAAGCTATGGGTATGGTTACGGAGTTGCGACTTGAAATTCACTTGGAATGTATCTTATTTCAATTTCAACAGCTGCTATTTTATCTCGGATGAAGTGTAAATCAATCTCTATGTGTTTGGGGCGAGAATGAAGCACAGAGTTGGCAAGTGTGAACCAGTTTTGTGAAAATTTTGATGTCGAGTTCCTTCTAAAGAGATGTAATCCAAGCTAATTCAGCTGTGGTCAAGTCCAGGGCTCTGTACTCAGACTCAGCACTAGACCTGGCCACTATATTTTGCTTCTTTGAACTCCATGAAATTAAGTTTCCGCCAACGTACACACAATAGACACTGATAGAACTACTGTCATCTAAATCTGATCCTCAGTCTAAATCTGATCCTCAGTCTGCATCAGTGTAGGCTCAAGATCGAGGTCTAAACTCTTGTTGAATTCTAGCCCGTAGCTTGATGTTTCTTGTAAACACCTCAACATTCTTTTTCAAGCGCTCTAACGATCTTCCATTGAAATAACCATGAAATTGGCTCAATGTATTTACTGCATAACCTACATCTAGTCTTGTTATAGTTGCATACTGAAGGCAGATTATTACGCTTCTATACAAGGAGCATTTTAAAATCTTTGCCTTCAATCTTTGTCTGTTTGGTGCCTGTACTGAAAGGAGTGTTTTGTACCTTTGCATTTTTCTACATTTACTCCCTGCAATATCTCCTTGATGTATTTGCTTTGTGATAGGAACAATGAATCTTCAGTTCTGGTGACTTCGATGATAAGAAAGTAGTGGAGAGTCCTTAAGAGCAAAGGTGTTGCTCAGGTTTGTTATTGTGGTTTCAATCAATTATCTGCTACTTTCTGTCACAACAATATCATCCACACAAATGAGCACCATCACCAATTCCTTCTTCACCCTTTTGAAAAATAGAGAGACATCTGATCTGAATTACTTGAAATTCTAAGATTCTAATGTTGGTTTTAGTCTTCCATACCTGCTCTTGGTACTTCTTTCGAGTCACAAATAGCCTTCTTGCATTTGCACACATAGCTAGGCTTAGTTTTGTTAATGAAACCTTCTGACTCAGTTATGTAAACTGTCTCATTGATCTTACCATTCAAGAAAGTATTATTCACATTTATTTGTCTTATTTTCCAATTCTTACACACAGCTAAAGTAAGAATGATTCTTATTGTTGCTGTCTTTATCATTGGACTGAATGTCTCATAGAAATCCAAACCAAGGTTTGATTGCATGTCTTGGAAACACTCATCAGGGTTTTCCTTTACCTTGTATAGCCATTTGTTTCCAATTAATTTATAATTGGAATCAAATGGTACAATGGTCTAGGTTTCATTCTTCTGAAGAAATGCATTATATTCTTCAAGCGTTCCTTGTCTGCAGCCATCTTCCCTCAGTGCTTCCTCTGTGCTTTTGGTTTTGGGTAATGAAATGGATACCTCTGTGCTGTAAATTTTGGGTTTAGAAATCCTTGCTTAGGCTCGTGTTATCATAGGGTGAACTGAGGTGTTTCTTGTTTGATGAGTTTCATTATCCTGATGGTTTCTAGAAGGTGTGATTTCAAGTTTATGCTGCGTTGTAAGCAAGGTTTTTGAGCTTGGATGAGAATTTGGATCAAGATCAGTGAAATGCTCATGTTCTTGTGTATCAAAGGTCTTTTGATTATCAGACCAATTTGGAGGTAAATTACCTGTTTCTGAGTTGCTTCCAGAGGTCTCTTCTTCTGCTCTTTGATCAACTGTTGACATATGAGGTTGAAAAGATAGGGTGAAGAACTGATTATTTAGATTATTGTTTCCAGAGGAACTTTAGGATTTCCGTTCATGAAATTGACGTCACTAGAGAAGGGAAAACATGATTCATTGAATCTTACATGACTTGAATTGTATATCCTACTGTGTTATGAAGACAAAGGTAACCCCTTGTGCTGTGAACTCAGCCCTAGCAAGATACACTTTGAGGAGTTCAAACTAAATTTATGTTTATTGTATGGTCTGAGGAATGGATAACATTCACACAATATTTTTAATCAATGAAAGATTTGGTTTCATGTTGAAAAGGCATTCAAATGGTGACTTGTTTAGGTTGGGTGGTGGTGTTCTGTTTATGAGGTAAGCTGCATTGCAGAAATTAGCCTCAGACTAGAACTTTAAGGGCGTATGTGCCTGTGCAAGAAGTGTTAAACTACACTCAAGTGCAAGTCTGTGGTTCGTTCCTACCTTTCCCTTCTGATGACTTGTATAGGACAAGAGAATCTATGTTTTATTTCTTTTTCTTTTAGAAATTTCTCAAACGCTATGTGCTCTACTCCCATATCTGATTGAAATAATTTGCTTGCTCAAGGTTTTCTCAATTTATTGTTTGAAGGAAATAAAGGTGAAAAGAGCATCTGATTTTCTTGTTATAAGAAAGAGCCAGGCAAAATTAGTATAATCATCTACAATTGAAATGTAGTAATTATTTCCCTGGTTGGAGTTTATAGGAGTTGGACCCTAGATATCCGTGTGGATTAATTCTAAAGGCTCTTTAGTTTTTATTTCAGAGATTTGACGCTAAACTTGTGTAATTTGCCCCCTAAAGTAGAACATTCCACGAAACTTTATCCTTAATCAACCACAAATTATCACAGAACACAACAATCACTTTGTTATCCTTTAGTAATTTGGAAACACTGATTAAATTGTTGGCTATATTACATATAAGACATGATTCAAAGCAATTTGTGGCACTGCATGTGGATTAAGTGTGGGCAAAATCTAAGTTTCCAACATGGGATATTTTGAGTCTCTGTCGATTACCTATAGCAAGCTGATCACTGCCAGAATATTCAACTGTAATCTCTAGATTTCTGAGGTTGTTGGTGATATGTTTGGTAGCTCCACTGTCCAAGTACCAGGAAGTATCTGTAGCTTCTTCTTCTGCTGTTGCATATGCACTCCTCTGTTCAGATTCATTAGGCTGAAGAGGCTGAAAATCTCTAACGAACCTATACCCCCAGCAAGCAGCTAACAAGTGTTCAGGTTTGTTACAGAGCTGATAACTAAGTTTGTTCTGTTTTGCACCTCCTCCTTTACCTCTTCCATATCCCATCTGATTGTTCTGTTGAAAGCTAGCTCCACTCTGAGGTTGATTTGAGGGATTATAACCATTGTAAGAAGTGTAAGAACTCGGTTGTTTCTGTGACGGACTCGTCTTCCATAACCATTGCAGTTTCTGTTGGATTTTTGTGTGGGCTTACATTAAATCGTTGCTATGATTTTATTAAAAATGGGCTAATGTTATAGTCATTGAGGAAAGTGGACCCAATTATGTGATCTAAAGAAAATTGGGCTTAACGTCTATTATGGGCTAGTTTTGGCAGTCAGTGTAGGCCGTGGGTCATGTTGAAGCCTTTGATGGGGAGGCCCAACAGAGACCAATTAGGGTTAGGCTAGGTCCCCTCTCTAGCTCTATATAAAGGAAAGTTTGGGTTTCAAAAACCCTAACCTGTCTCCATTGAGTAGGCTGCCATAAAGTTAGAGAATAGAGAGGAAGACTTAACCTTTGGAACGCTGCAATTCGCATTAAAACGCTGCATCAAATGGCCAAAAGAGGTACGTATTCTAATACAGAATTGTATTCTATATTTGTATATGCGAGATCTTGGTGAATATGGGAATTATAAAATTCCAACAGACAGGCGTTAAATTAGAGATAATTTAGGCATGAACCCGTGTGAATATTATGTAGCTTTACTACCATGTAAGCTATGAATCAGGTCCAATATATAAATGGATTATTTTTATAAAAAATGTGTTATATCATTAATACGAAAAGATTTGTATATGATATTGATAAATATCATCTTTAAAAATTACTCTTCAATGTAGATATGGATTATTATTTATTATTTTATAAAATTATAAAATTAATTTTTTATCTTTCTTTAACTATCAATGAAATAATAAATGAATTATTGAGTCAGCAATCTATGATTGTCAATAAGATCCTCTATAAATAAAGAATAGAGTTGAGGATGTGAATTATTATTTTTGCCATATCAATTTGATAGTGGATAGAATTAAATATATTACATAATCCAATTACACTTATAATATGTATTTTATATATGTGATATCTTTAAAAAAATAATTTATAAATACATTAGAGATACTCTAATAGAATGGCTTGCTCTCCTCGTTGCCTATACTTTGATGTATATATCTTAGAGTTTTCTCCTTGTTACAGGACAATCTTGAATATAAGGGAAAGCAATAAACTTAAATCATCTGGATTGCAAATAGAGAATATATAAATACATAAGCTAGATCCATTTATGTGGTGATCTCTGTTTCCATAACATGAAGCAAAAGACTCCTACTGCAAGTATAACTTCCACAGCTCTATCTTATCTAGTTTCCTTACTTATCAGTAGTTACATATCATTCAAATAATATTTTTTGCTTTTTGAATAGTTATCGTTTCTCTTGAACAGCATATCATATGTATAAATATTTAACAATTGTATTATGAAATATGGGAGGTCTTTTATCGTCATTCATCAACTTCTTTACTTCATATATGTAATAGTCTTCTCTTTTGCAATTATTCATATAATTTCCTTAAAATTTAGACTACCAGTTCTCCATATAAAGCATTTGCTTGCTCCTTTTTTTCACCGGTTACTTCTATTACAAAAGATGAGTTTTTGTGTTGATAGCTTATTCCTTATTCATATTTAAGTTCATATTAGTTTCATTTGATTTTATTGAGATTGTAAACTTGATAAGGGAGGATGTAAAGAATATTAAGGCTCCACTTCGTAAGCTCTTTTCAAGACCCATAAGAACTTTTTAAAGTTACTAAACACATTTCTAAATAATACATAATGGGATATTTTTATAAAAAGCAAATATATTGCTTTACAATATTAAACCTAAAATAAAATTATTTTTATTTCTTAAAACATCCCTGAAAATTTTTAAATGATAATTAATGTGCCAAGGATCAAATGTCATGTTATGGTTTCACAACCGAGTCTTATGACCTAAGATTGCAAGTACTCATAATCCAATAGGTCGAGTTAATAGATCCTATTGTAACTATTATTTGTCTTTATATATAAATAATATATGATCAAATTAATTATAAAATACAAGATATTATTAGTTTAGTATTTATATATCATATAAAATATATATATTTATATTAGATCCAACTATAATGTCTAAGGTTAAAAGATTATGTTACACACTAATACAACCATACGATAAAACATTAATTATATATATTATCATATAATTTATCTTTATTTGATTATATTCAAAAATTAGTAACATAATTCTCATCATTATCCGAACTAATATCAACTCATTATACTCATAAGAGACATTTAATATATCTATTATATGATATTAATATCCATTTAATTTTATTTTTATAAGAAATAATTTTGATAATATGATTTAATAATTAAATAAATTATCTAAATAATTCACATGTATATTTTATTTAAATATATGATAAAATAAAGGAAGCACATATGTGAATAAAAAACTCTCTTTTGTTATTAATAATAAATGTTAACTATAATATAAAATATCCCTAAAATCAATAACACAAATAATTTATATAACATACATTAACAAGTAACGAAATTGTGTAACTTAAATAGATAATATTTACTTAAATATTTAACTCAATGATTTGATCAACCATATACAATTAATACACATCAAATATTAAGTGAACGATGCATTATTGAGAAAATGCACCTTCCCAAAGCTTTAACAAATCATATTCACCTAAGATTTTTTTTATTTGCTTTTCTAAAAATTCATGATAAATGTTTTATTAAAGATACGAGTTATATTAATGAGTATTAGTGTATTAAACTTACTTAAGGTGGCGTTAATTAATTAATTAAAAATCGAAATTTTTATAATACCTAAGTTTAATCATATATAAATACAAGGTTAATAATGGGGTTTTGGATCATAAACCTTGGTGAAAACGAAGAGCAAAAATGTTTATTCGCTTCGGAAGTGGCATGTTTCAAAGAATGTATAGATAGAATTGTCAATTATGTTACGAATGATTCTGATGAAGGTAAAGCTGGTGAATGTTGGAGGAACAAAAAGCTGGATATTGAGAAGAAGCAAGTCTAATAATAGAGCAAAATACTCCTCCATTAGCAAGCAATACTGAAATTAGTCTGACAATTTTGCAACCTTGGCCTCCGTCAGTACTTAGCTAATTATTCTCTCCAGCAAAACCAGAAGGGGGAGGCCCCCATTGAAATTCAAACCCACATCCAGTCTTGTCCTTCAAACTTTAACATTTGCTTCCTTTGTGTCTGCTAGCCGCATCTGCAAGTTTAGTTTTACTACTCTTTTTCCTTTTCAGTGCAAGTCAAAATATTCATAATAACTTTTGCTCCAGAGAGCTCGACTAGATGATTTACTGTACCTAAACAAGCCATTTTTTGTTGTATTCACCAGTATTTGAATATAAGAGTATATAAGAAGTTAAAAGTATAATTCGATTCCTCATGATCTCTTTTATCTTATTTATTTATTTGTTTTTTAAAATAAAAATGCCGTCTCTTAAAAGTTTTTTAAGTCCTGATTCTAGACAATATGTGACTCTCTTTCTCGGACTTTGAGGGCCTCATCCTCTTTAACATAAGTGTATAAAATAGATATACAGTAGCTACAATCTTATTTTCAGATCGTCTAGTGCCATCATCTACTAGTAAAATTGGCAGATGGAGCTAGTTATTTTGGGAAAAAGAACGAGAATTAATGTTGAAACATAAGGTATCATGAACCTACCAAGAAATTTGCGGTTTGGTATTAGTTGCTTTTTATTTTGAGTGTGACACTATGGGCTTAGGCTTATTGATATGAAGCCCATAAGCCCATTGATACATAAACAAACAATAGTGTGCAATTCAAGGACAGAACTTTAGGTGTAATGATTTGACAAGGATTTTGTAAAAAAATAATTACAAAAAGTAATTTTATTTTATTATTCACAATAAAAATATTTGACAAAATTTAATTTTTCTCTTTCTCAATTAAATAATATAAAAAATATATGCTTTATATATAAATTGGCTAACATATATTGAAGCAATCTTTCATCACCATGGGCTCTCCATTGAATTCAACGAGAGAGTCTCATGAATTGGTGAAAATTAAAACACGCTACGTAAGAAATTAAAATATGTTACATAAAAATTATAACACAAAAAAAAAAATTTAAATTGAGGTTAAAATTTTAGAACTAAAATATATATGTAAAAGTTAAAATATTTATAAAAAAAATAAAACACAAAATGTAATTATTAAAATCGAGAGCGATATAACATATATAAAACACCATAGACAATCTCCTCCCTCTGCGTAAACAAGTATAGTTGGTCAAAAAAATGCAACTTTATTTTAATTAGCAAACAAAACAATAAGTCAAATTACTATCCTTTTACATGAATTGTGTCTTTCCATTCATCTCAACTGACACAAGTTATAGGTGTTACAATAGTTAGGCTATCTCTGTGCACAACTATTCTAGTATACTGTAAATTGTGACCCATCAAAGAAAGTTTGGATAGATGAAGGAATTGTCAGAAAATAAAAGAAATACAAATTGGGTTAGGTATAAAGTTGAATTCTAAAGTGGGTAGGAATGGGTCCAATTACAAAACTAAGTTCAAATTTGAGTGGACAACACCACTTGCTTTAAATCTTTCCCTCGAGGATTTTGACATGAAACCCTATTCCTATTGATATGAAATATTCAATCAACAATAATTCAATGTCACATGCACTTTCACGTCAACTATCTCACTCTTTTTTCTAATTGCACTGCACTAATGTTGAAAATGTTTCCAATGAAGCAATCTTTTCAGCTTTTGATGCTTTCATGGTACCTCTCTGCTTACTATTTACGAAACATTGAAACTAATTTGTTTTATGTCCTTTCATAACCTTTGTAGTAGACGTTATTGGATAATTGAGATGATTGATAAATTAAATACATATTCAACTAAAACTTAAATTTTATATTAAATTGTTACTGGACTTAAAATTTTAATTTTAAAAGTAAAAGTCTAAATAATTGTGTTTAACTGATTTAACCTTTTTTTTGCATGTAAATTCAATTTTTTTAAAGAATTTAGTCATGTAGATCTAAATAATTATAGATTTTAAATTTTTGATGTTGGAAGAAATTCAAATACAGTGTAAAGTCAAATATGATCTAATACTATATTAAATTATCACTCAAATTAAAATTTTTAAAACTGAAAAATAAGGGCACAAACAATTATATTTAAATATCTTAACTTTAAGTTATCTTCCAACATTAAGTGATTATATATTATTAAAAATTATCTAAATTAAAAAATTTCGATCTTAACTTCATATTTGGTACACCTTATATATAAACTACCTTTTCGTTGGTTCACGAATCCTTTTTTGGTTTCATGAATATGTACAATTATCACTTGCAAATCAATCAAATTAACTTCTTGTTGATTATAATAGAAGATTTTATCAGTTTTTCAATGTCTCCAATATTTGTGATGGAAAACCATCTATCTTTTCAAATTTTGTCCTCCAAGATAATAATGTTGATCAAGGTACATCAAATAATGAAATTGCTTTTCGTTCGTATAACATCACAAATATTGTAAAGAACATGGACAGATTGGTGTCTTCTGTCGATAATCAACATCAAACCAATCGGGTTTTCCTACAAGTTTTTGATTGCTCGGTCGCAATTCCTCTATCTTCTCTCTTCAATTTTCTATTTTCTCTATTATGAATGATGGATCCTTCAATATTTGCCAATCTATCTGTATATATTGATGAGTATCATCACATGTCTAGCATATGCAAAGGGCCAGCTTTGTTTCTAGAAAATTATTCACATGATTTTTTGTCGGTTAATTTTTAATTTATATTACTACCCTTTAAATTTTTCATGTTTATTTCCTTTTTTTATTTAAAAAAATTACTTTAGTTACAATATTAGATTATTGCTACACTTTATTATTACACAATTAGATATTGCTGCTAGATTTAAAAGGTTTTCTGTTAAATATGAAGTCAACAACATATAGCATTTAAAAACATGTTTTAACATAACAATAAAAAGATCCTTACAAAGGAGAAAAAGGAAGAAGAGGAGGAAGATAAAATAATTAATTAATAAGAGAAAAAATATATTCAAAATTTAGTCAAATATCTTTTCTGATTTTAAAAATAATCATGCATATTCAAATTTGTTTAAAACTTTTGTTAGTTTAAATATAAATGACAATAGGCAATAAAACTACACATTGTGTCACTAAAAGCAAATTATATGTCTTCATATGAATTATCCATTTTTTTAATTAATCCATAAGAGTAGTTAAGCTTACTTGCAGTCCAGCTGCCCATTCTCCATTTAGTGGTATAAAAGTAATAGCAGTACATATAATAGCAAAACGTGTGCTTTGTATAATGCATGCGTATATGAAAACCATCAAGAACAATAATTCAAGTGACAGGAGAGTACTGAAAAAGAAATCTCAGTCAATGCCATAGATGAAAGGTTGGTTAGTCCGTGCAAGCAAGCGAGCAGAAGTAAAGCTAGCTAAAGACAGGGGACAAAGAAAACCTTAAATGGGACTGTTCTAATAAGACCGTCCAACAAATAACACGTCACGTGCTGTATTTTTGGACTTTTATTATCATTAATTATGATTGATAAATTTTAAAATAAATATATATCTGATCAAAGTTATTACATGAACATACAAATAATATGGATGCTTGTCTCTCACCCGAAATTTTCTTAAGAAGACATACAGAAGCAGAAGCAGAAGCAAAAGCAAAAGTAGAAGCAGAAGCAGATCCAATGTAGTTGTTTCTCGTGACTTGTGAGTATAACCTAACAGGAAAGGGAAAAGGGTTTTCTCCTTCTCTTCTCCTCTCCTCTCTTTAAAAAACTTGATTAATGCATGCATAGGGGCCAGACCAGGCTAGGCAAACTCATGTCCGTACAATCAAAATTGGGTTGCCCGTGTTGTTGCTTTGACAAAAAGAAAATGTACTCCCCAAGGACAAATTAATTAATTAAATAAATAGCTACCAAAATTAATTGTATATATAAAATATTAAGCACATATGAATAAATACATATAAACAATAAATATAATAATTGAAGGAAATAGATTAACTAGTGAAGAGGAAGGACAAAAAGAGTATAGGTCCAAAATCAAACCATGACAATAGATGGCAAATTAAAGGGCATATGAATATGATCATTACTAACATGCACACATGGGAACCAACAATTGAAGTTCCCACTATGGAACAAAACAAATAATTATAATTATTCATCATTAAAATTTTAAAAACAACTTGGCACACAATCTTTTTGTCATTTCCATTAAAGGTCAACTTTCATCAATGCTCTGCGTAAATGGTCCATTCATTTTCCCATTAGGATGAAAAGAAATTCTTTTCTTTTCTTTTCTTTATAAACAACAATGAATCACCATAGCTTGCTTTTGGGTTGTTTCTAATTATTTTGTCTCTCACTTTCACCGTATTGTAATTACGTGCTTATAGAGCTAAATTGTAAGTAAAAGTGCAGTGGGAGCCCCCGGTCGCACCCAAAATCTTCACGAAAATTCGTTTTGTTTGGTAAATTTCTGTAAAATATTGGTTAGACACTAGAAAACAGTTTTATAGCATAAAAAACTAAACTTTAAGCGAACTAATCATAATAGTTTCTTCGCGTAGACAAATGAAAATTAAGTTGTGTACCATTAAAATATCACAAATAATTTTTTAGAACTTAATTATTGAAAATAGCTTTACTATTTAATGATTAAAAATTATGTTTATTAAAACTCATCTCAACAAACTCTTTAAATAAATAATAAAATTATTTATTCTTATTTTAAATTTTAGTTATTTTATTTTTATGAAAAATAAAATTTATTTAAATTTAGTAGGTACATAATTTTTTTTTAATTAAGCTTTATTAATTTATGAAATTAGTCTTACACTTATATTTTTTGTTTTATATTTTAGTCTTTATAGATTTTTATGTTTTATAGATTTTTAATTAAATATATTTTAATAAAATTCATTACATCATACAAATAATTTTTTTATAAATCTTAGTTTCTTATTTATTTGAATAGATATCAAACATTAACATTTTTGTTTGACAATTTGATGCCTTCTTTTAGTATTACATCAAAAAATTTATGTATTAAACTAACTTATAAATATATATTTTAAAATAACTATAAAAATTAATAAATTTAAAATCAATTTATTTATTAATTTTATTAAGAATATTATTATATTATTTTAAAAGAGAGTCACACTAGACAATTTTCCGGCCGCCATTGTTTAGCACCTATGCCTTAGCGTATTATATAAGATTTCAGTAATTGGTTTTCACAAACTAAGGATCCGTAGCGGAAATTAAAAAAAAAAAAAGGTGTTTAGGTGAAGTATTTTCAAAATAATTTCCATATATATGTGATGTTTCATTACTTATAGAAAAACTCTTGTGAGATAATTATATCCAAATTAATTATAACCTAACATTTTTAAACTGTAAAACACATTCTTTGCAAGGTTTCCGGAAATGGGCATTTATTATTTTGAAAACATAATATTACTGTCTCCGAATAATTACCACCTACTAAATTTTTCTTTGGGGTTCTCTTAATTCTATTTTATTTTTCAATTGATTCCTTGAAGAAAGCCCATGTTACAAACTGAGCTTTTGTGATAATCAAGTTTATTTTTTGCCCGATTGGTTCTTATAAAGCATAAAGAAAAGGGATACAGACTGTATAGATTGAGTTATATGGAATGACAAATTTGCTTGTACGGTTATACGAGACTTCCCAATGATTCCATCAAAAATTGAATCCTTTTAATTTAATTATCATTAGGATTTAAAAGGTTGGTTAAAGAAGAATCTTAAAAGCATGATCATGGACATTAATTTAATTCCTGTTACTATTAATTCTAAATCTCAGATATATTTTAGAGAAGCGTGCAAAAGGTACACGTTGTGAAAATTAACCATTTGATTAAAGATTAAGGATCAATTAATAACTCTTATTAATTAAATTTTTACCTAATAGTCAAAATTGTTTGGTCAGATAATTTCATTAACTTAGTATTAGAGACAAAGTTTTTGTGTACGAAAACTCGTATTCTCATGTCTCATTCTGTATGAATTCAATTTAAAATTTTTATTTTTGCGGGCCTGCTTCCGAATTAAGTGAATTTACAAGGATATTTGATATGATTTTCTTTTTCTTATTAAAAAAATATCTAGCTATCTGCGTCAATTTGATGGAGGCCTGCTGTTGTTAAGGATACTTTGTTTATAAAAATAAAGACCATTTTCTGATACTATTCCCAGTTGGATTCCCACTGCCTCAAATGAAGATTTTATAATAATGTAAATGTTCCTGCCTAGAATAAAGTAGAAGTTTTATGGGCAATTTCCACGAACCAGCTCAGATAAATGGCAAAATGATATCATTCATAAACTCCATTATTTGTTGATAAGCTCACTGTAGCTGTCGTGTACAACCATGGCCACTTAGTGTTTCAGCACAAAATGAAATATACTTGGACACCAAACATTATAATTTTGCGGATATTTTTGTGATTTTCTTTTATATATATGTAAAAAATTTTAATTTATCGAGTTTCAATCATACGCTAAATAATCATCATATGAGATAAATAATTTAAGTAAAACATATAACTGTATCATATTCTTATAAAAAATATACTTTTAGGGGCGGAATCAGAAATTTATATTGAGGGGTCAAAAATAAAACAAATAAAATCATGTTATTAAAAAAAAACTTATCGTAAAATATAACACAATTCATTATTTGATATAAAACATAAATAAAATCATATTTCTAATATCTTAAAGTATTCAAATATTTAAATTTTAATAAATAATTTAAAATAAATGAAAGTAGATTAAAAAGAATTCACTCATAATTTTAGGAGAGTATACAGTCTCTACTGTTATTTATAATGTATCGATTTTTCTCTTTCGATATTCGTGTCTAATTACGTAAATAATAACATACATATTATTATTTATACCTATTATTTTGAATTTATAATTTCAACAATATAATTACATTTATAATTACTCTACCCTAATAAATACAATTTAAATTGAATTCTTATAATTAAATCAAAAGTTAACGGATGAAAAATAATTTTAGAATTCTAAATTTATTAATACACAAAATTAAAACGTAAATGAGGTGAAAAATCTTATCAATTAATAATTAAGGTCTTTGAAGAACTTGAATTGATTTTAATTTCAAAAAGTCCTAAATTTTATTCACAAACCCTAATTTTTTAGTCTCAAATTTTTATTTAAATCACAAGATTGAAGTTATTAGAGTGATGAGGAAGTCAAACTATGAAGATTTATAAAAAAAAAAATTTGAATAGAAGATATGAGAGAAGAATGAAAAACAAAAGAAATTAAAGAGTGAAGACTGAATACTGGAGAGGGAGTGACCCTCTTGACACTTCAACAAAAAAAAAATCTGAAATAAAAATCGAATATGTGACTATAAAATCTTAAATCTAATCTCTCGTCACTAAGTCACCCCTAATAAGATTGCAATATGGATATTAAAAATACTGATCATGTTAATCAAACCTAAACAAAGGATGGAATAAATATAAATAAAAAAAATAAATCATATGTGATGATTAATACAAGACATCTCGATTAAATTGGCTCATCATGTTAAATTACAGCTAAAATAAAAAATTACCTAAATAATTATATTCAACTCTAATGTTTAGGGTAGGCATGAGCTGAAAACACCCGGAAAATTGGAATATTCTCCTCTCCCTACGCTTTTTTGCAACCAGAGCAGAATCATGGATCATTTCTTGCAAGCAACTTCAGGAGAGGGGAGAGAAAGAAGTGCTTCTGAAAAAAGCAAGTACACGTAAATAGCAATTTTTAATGGTTGTGTTTTTAAGAAAACACAGTAACCTGAGAATATTTTTACTTTCTTTTCGTTGTATTTTAAAAAGGCTAAGGGGTTAATTTAGATAAATATATTATATTAATAAATTTATAATATTTTTTTTATATTTATCTAAATATAATTAATTTATTAATCATGTCATCTATTTAATAATAATATTATTTATTTATTAATTGTGTTATTTATTTTTTAAATAAACAATATAACACAATATGATTAGATTATTAATTCGATTTAATCTATTTAATTAATCAATATAAAATTTAATTTATTTAAATATAAATTAAGTATCAAATATAAACAATAAAATTATTATATTAAATAATTATTTATTTATATATAATTATTTATTTAAATATAATTATTTATTTAATCAATTGTATCTTAATCGTATTTTAAACTAATAAACGAATTCAGAAGGTCGCATTCGTTGGGTGTAACCTGGTGATTCTATCTTGAGGGAGCATTCGTGTTTGTTCTGTGTCTTAAATTCGAATTTCTGGAAGTGTACGTAAGTGTAAGAGTTTGATGTAGCCTTAATTTTATCTGATCGTTTGATACCGTCTATCAAAGAATCGAGTTGGGAGCCTAGGTCCCATTTTGATGATGCTACTCAAGAACAATTAAGGATCTGAGACTCTCTAGTAGAGTTTTTTAGGACGTTGACTGATAGTTAGAATTTTAAAATTTTTTTTAAAAAAAAATTTAATTATATTAAAATTTTTAATTTAAATTTATTTAATTATATTAAATTTATATCGAATAATATAATATCGTATCGTAAATTATTACTTTAAAAAAACTTTAAGGAAGTTTAAAAATTTTTTTCAGTTTTTTTTAATACCTCATTCCTGTTTATGACATTGACGGGTTACTTACTTTTCACTATTTACAAGGAATATTGGGATGTTTATTGTTAGGCTACCCAAGTTTTATTTATTATAAACTTTTTTTGTTTTTTTTTAACAGTATATGATGTGATGTTCACCTAGCTAGACTTGTGGATTGTCGTTGTTTGTTGGTGGAATTGGCAAATAAATCCAGTTTGAGATGCTAAGTTGTGATAGTAATTTAATAGGCTGTCAGCAATGTTTGCTGGTGGAAATTTGCCAACAAATCCAAATCTTTTAGCTAAGATTTGCCACTTGCTGGGGTTAGGATTTTGATATTATTTCACATTATTGATACCCATATATTATTCTCCAAAAAGAGGAGAACAAAATCATTAAAGCTAAAAAGTTGGCTATAAATTATTAACAAAATGTGGTTAAAAATTTTAAGTTATTCAACCGAAGGTTTGAAAATTATAATAATTAATTAATTAATTTAGGAAATTTAAGACAAGACAAGTGCAGTGCTATATATGTAGGACAATCAAAAGGACCTATGCCAATGGTCCTTCATGCAAATCTTTTGGGATTTGGGTTTTGATTGAATTTGGCATATCATGTTATTCTCTGATTGAAAATTAATTAATTGTTAATTTGTTCACATCAAATTAGCTAGTAGTGTGGCACATATAGACATTGTGTGTCAAAATGTTCATACATATATGATATTTGACAAGAAGCACAAAGCACAAGGATATGAAGTGGATTAGTTATATATAGAAGAAGATGGGGTGCACATTTTGTGGGATTATAAAAATCAAAATCGAAACTTCGCAATTGCAAAACTTGGCTTGCAAGGTTCAATGGTTTTACATGCATCAGTTACCTACCTATTACACACTTAAAGGAGAATAATGGGAAAAAAAAATAATAGCAACTCATTTAACATTTTCAATGTATGTAAAAATAGAAAATATATATCAAGAAAATTTTTTAAAATGTTGAAATTTTTTTGACAAACTGCTAAAATTATTTAACAGTATTATCAATAAATTTTTTACATACAAAATAATGTAATAAATATTATATTATTATCACATATTTTATATTTTTTTATAAAATAAAAAATAATGAGAGATATATGATAGTAACATAATATTATTGTATCAATTTGTATGTACAATTTGAATAAAAATAAATAAATGTTTTTAAATATTATTTACTATCTAAATATGTATTGTAGCATTTAGCTCATAAATAAGTAAATCGTCGTATAGAGGGCTATTAAAGGTATATTAATATAAATATTTTAAGTCGTGGAAGAAAGATTAAATGTTTAAAACTTGTAACTTTCTTAACTTTTTAATAGATTAATTAAGATTTTATTTTTATTTGGTATTGTGGTGTAATTGCTTTTAAGTTATTAATGTTATGTTATAAGAATTTTTATATAAATATTAATATAAAATTGCGTATATCTCAATTCTATTAAAAATTACTATTATTAAATATTTTTAAACTTTTACTTTTAAAATTCAATATAAACACTAGAATTTTGAACGAAGCGTAAATATTTTATTAGTAATATGATAGATTTAATTGACATCTACACCATCATATATCATAATTATATCTTAATTTATTTGTACGTTTCTTAAGTTCGAGTAGAAATTAAATATACAACAACATTCCAATTCATATTCTGCCTCACGTTATTCTTTATTATTACATCAATTATTTAGATTAAAATAACCTTATTTTGGTGCACGAATTATCGATGGATCCTTTTCGCGATCAACATGGAATGATCCAAGAAAATATAAAGACGATGTAGTTATTTATCAGACGACGATTTTTATATCAAAAAATGACTATAAATATGATTGTTTCGGTCAAACCTTCACTTGTTAAGTCTATAAAAAAAATAAACACCTTCAGAGTAACATCTGGAGGGATTCTTGATAGAAAAACTCCGATACCTAAATCAAAAAATAGGTGAAAGAATGAAAAGGTGTTTCCGATGAAAGCAAGAAGAAGAGATCGAAAATGACCAAAAATGAGAGAAGAATCTGTGAAAATTACCCAACAAAGATAATGAAGGCAAACCGGTAAAAAATGAGGCTGTCGAATCTCTCTCAATCTTTAAATGTGGCTCGTGTGTTTCCAGGATCAACCCTTTTGTCGTTAAAGAAGTTTGATTTATATAGTGCCCCTCTTCTGAACAGTGACGTGACTTGACATCAGAGAATAAAAAGGATGTGATATCTATCATGGGACAGTGTGCAGCTGATTGCCTTTAATGATGTTGTCACATCTGCAAACTTTATAAGCCTGTCACCGTCCCATCACTTGAAAATAGTCAGATGATGGGACGAATGATTTTAGTGGGTCAATTGTCATCAATCTTTCTCATTTTTGAGTGGAAGGGGCACGTGTCTGCTGATACCCTGGTCAGGGATTACCTGCAAGTTGGTTGTGGAAGAAATCCTAGTCCGAGGTGATTTTCCTGGAAGACTATTCTGATTCCTGAGTCGACGGATGACTGCAAGCTCCAATTTTTGAATGCTTGAGACGCGTTATTGATAATAGTGGAGAATCCTGAGAAGGCACTTTTATCTTCTTCACTTCTGAGACGTTTGGAATCCTGAAACGATGATGATTCTCTGGAGTCGCAGGTTACCTGGGACGGATATCATTAGGGATGTTAGAACCCCTAAGCAAGGAGACACCTAGGATGGAATGCCCCTGAGATAGAGACTTTCTAGATTCACGCCTGGCCTCCTGTCATGTGTCTTGCTGATGGATGTCCAATTCTTACCTGGGACGGTGCAATCCCTGAGTCGACGGATACTTAAGAAGGTGGAATCACTGAGCCGGAGTATACCTGAGAAGAGAGCACCCTGAAATTACACCTGACCTTCTGTTATGTGTCTTGTTGATTGGGTGTCCACAAAGCTATTGGTGCAAGAATTATTTGTGGACTCTCCTCGCAGCCAACGTGGAATGACCCAGCTGGTGAGGTGTGAAGACGATGTGACTGTTTGTCGGACGACGATTTCTACACCAGAAATGACTGTAAGTATGATTGTTTTCGACAAAGCTTCACCTCATAAGCTTGCAAAGAAAGTAAATACCTTCGGAATGACGTCTGGATGGATTTTTGATGGAGAAACTTCAATGTCTAAGTCAAAAAATGGGTGAAGGAATAAAAGGTGTTTTCGGTGAAGGCAGTAAGAAGAGATCGAAAATAACAAAAAATGAGAGAAGAATCTGTGAAAATTATCCAACAAAGACAATGAAGGCAAACCGATGGAAAATGAGACTATCGGATCTCTCTCAATCTCTAAGTGTGGCTCAAGTGTTTCCAGGACTAATCCTTTTATCGTTGAAGAAGTTTGGTTTATATAGTGTGCCTCTTTTAAACAGTGACATGATTTGACATCGGAGAATGGAAAGGATGGGATGTTTATTATGGGACAGTGTGCAATCGATTTTTTTTAATGATACTGTCACATCTGCAGACTTTGTAGGCCTGTTACCCATCATCTGAAAATGATCAGAGGATGGGACGGGTGCTTTTAGTAGGTTAATTGTCATCAATTATTCCCATTTTTGAGTGGATGGGGCACGTGTCTGCTGATATCTTGATCAGGGATTGCCTACAAGTTGGTTGTGGAAGGAATCTTGGCCCAAGGTGATTTCCTTAGGAAGTTATTCTGATTCCTGAATCAGCGGATGACTGCAAGCTCTAACTTTCGGATGTCTGAGACCGTTGTTGATAACAATAGAGAATCTTGAGAAGGCACTTTTGTCTTCTTGACTTCTGATACGTTTGAAATTTTGAGACGATGATGATTCTTTGGGGTCGTAGGTTGCTTGGGGCGGATATCATGAGGAATGTTAGAACCCCTGAGCAGGAAGACACCTAGGATGGAATGGCCCTGAGATAGGGACTTTCTAAATTCACTCTTGATCTCCTGCCACATGTCTTACTGATGAATATCTAATTCTTATTTGAGACGGTATAATTTTTGAGTCAGCAGATACCTGAAAAAGTGAAATCACTGAACCGGATACCTAAAACGGAATACACCTAAAAAGAGAATACTATAAGATTACATCTGACCTCCTATTACATATTTTATTGATTAGGTATCCATATATCAGTTTAATTTTTTTTTCCAAAACACCATATCTATCTATCTATCTCTCTCTCTCTCTCTAGAGAGAGAGATAGATAGATAGATAGATAGATAGATACAGAGAATATATATATAAAGAGAGATAGATAGATAGATATATATATATATAGACAGAGAGTTTGTAACAACCTACATACTCATAGAAAAACTTTTCTATTTTACTTTTTTTAAATTTGGAAATTATTAAACAAATTTGAATACTCCAAACCTCCACAATAATACAGCAATGTGCCAATGTGGATGAGCAATTATTTTATTCTTGTTAATTAAAGGGATAAATAAACTTAATTAAGATAATGACTCTTCCGCCAAATCAATCAAATCATTATAGGACACAAATCACATAGAGTTATAGAGTAGGATACATAATGTGAGCTCAAATGGGTCCGATTCATAGAAGATTGGCACGGGTGGACCTAAACCGTCGTATTTAATACTCTTAAGTCATGATATTGCTATACCTCTGGCCTTGAAATTGGATACCAAATTTTAGTCAAAGAAGGTGGACCATTCCGTGGCTATAGGCATAGCTTTAGCCCTATTTTTTCATTTTCACACAGTTTCCATGACCCCATTTAACCATTTTTGATGATCTTATTGACAGAATTAATTATTCACATTTTTTATTGCATGTTCAAATACTGCCGTACCATAACTCAAATCAATCGATCTTTGGTTCCTTGATTCCCATTAGAAATGGAGAAAACTTTAAATTACTAGAATGTTTATGACAAAGCGTTCATTTAATTTTATTATATTTTGTGCTTATTTTCAACATACTAGCTATCTAAAATAATTAGAAATTAGTCATGATCAAACACTATGGAAAAACAATGGACACATGTGAGGAGAAGGGGAAGGGTGTATTTTAAACTCTTCTTCTTCTTTTTTTTAAATATTACTCAAAATGCTTGAAAAGTAAATTGTTAAGTATTTTTAAAATTACTCATATTTACAAAAAGTATTTTTTTTTATTTATCTATATACACATAGGTATATATGTCGATCACCTAGATCAAATTCATTATAATTTAACATGAAAATCTACTTCAATGATGAGGGGTAGGGAGGTGAGGTGAGAACCATTAGACTATTATTTATGAGTGGCTCTCGATCTAATAAATATATTTAATTAAAAAATTTATTACCACAAACTTAAAACTAAATTTGTAAAATATAAAATTTAATTATGCTGAAATTATTATTTTAATCCTTATGGGTAGCTGCAATCAGGCATGCTGTCCCACTCCCACTTTAGAAATTCACGTAAATGTTCCACATTACTACTCTTTTCTTTTCTTTTTTTCATTCTTACTTTTTACTTAGCCGACATTTACAACTAAAGCAAAGAAGAGAAAATGGAACGTTTTCGAGTAAGTGAGATTAAATTGTGATTTTATAAAATCCAAGGGATCCAACAATCTTTTTTTTTTTTTTTTAAATTGCTACTATGATTTAATTATAACAATAATAAATCATTAAATATTAGAGTTATATTATTTCAAAAGCAAATAGTGTATAAAAATTAAATATTATAAATCTAAAATAAAATTGTGGGTGATATACTATAATTTTCTTATTTGTCGTATATAAATATATTAAAATTAAGATTTTTTTTTAAATTAAAAAAGCACAACTATATATAATTTTCTTAAAATTTTAGATTAACTAAATAATTTATGTACTTGAAATATTAAATATTGTATGATACTAATAAATAAAGTATTAAATTTTGTTCTTCAAAATATTTTTATTAAACACATTTTATATATAATTCTTAATTGCAAAATATAATTTTTAAAAATGTTATCGAATACATTCTTACTTATCAAACACATTCTATATATAGTTCTTAATTGCAAAATATAATTTTTAAAAATGTTATCCAATACATTCTTACTTATAAAAATAATAAATTAAAAAACTTATTTTTTATTTATTAAAATACTAATCGAGAAATAATATGCAACGGACTTTAAAATTTTTGACGGAATTATTGAGATTCCTAATTATCAATACCAATATATATATATATATAATAGTAAATTTCAATAACAAAAGAGTACTTCAATTCTCAAATTCTGAATAATTAGCAACTTATAAATAGGTTTCGTATTTATGATGCCTGTTATGGTTAGCAATACTTGGGTCCGTTCTTCAATCAAATTTGAAAATACAGCAAATCAATATCTATAAGACAAAATCAAAGCAATCGTCACCATCATTTTGCTTATCCTGATCATTATTGATGGGTCCTTCATGTAACAAAACAAAACATTAATGGGGGCCATGAGATTAGAGAAGATATTAATGAAACAAGATCTCCAAAAATGGCAAGAAATTAATTAATAATAAATAATAATAAATACAGCAACTATAGCCGAGCAAAATTTTGACACTTGGAAAGTCTCTCAAGATGCTAACAAAGCCATAGTGGGGCTGTGACTGTATAGAATCGTGTAATGCACACTTTTAATGTCATACTAATATCATATAATAAATTTAAAATATGTTGATGTAAGAATTGTCCGGTGATTATTCTTATGATCAATGTGAAATGACTCAACTGATGAAATATGAGAGTAATGTAGCTATTATTGGACGGTGATTTTTTTTCTATTAGAAGGTGATTGAAAGTGTGTCTGTTCCGATGAAACTCTACCTCATAAGCCCACAAAAAAGTAACACATTCGAAGTAATGTCGAGAGTGATTCTCGACAGAAAAACTCCGATATCTAAGTTAGAAAAAATATGAAGGAAGGTGATGTCGGATCCGACAAGCTACAAATAGAGAAAGAAAACTGGAAATGACATATATTTGTAATAAAAGGTAGAAATCACCAAGGATGTGTTACTGGAGAAGAAAGTATTTTTGACGGAATGGTGTTGCCTAAATCTCTCTGAAATGCAAAGTGCCAAAGCATTTTTTTTGAAGATCCGAAAATGAAATAGTCAAAAGTCCCCCTGCCGTTGAAAAAGAATGCTTTATGTAGTGTTCCCTTGACAGTGAATTGGCATCGAAAAATAGGAAAGATGTGATGTCTGACATGGGACAGTGTGTAGTCAAATTTTATTAATAATTCTGACACATCTGCAGGTTTGCAGGCCTGACACCGTCCCATCACCTGGAAAGGATCAGAGGATGGGATAGATGCATTTATGGTAGGCAGCTACCTCGACAGTGGGCCTGCTATTAGTAATCATTACCATTTTTGCGTGGGGGGCACGCATCCACTAGTACCCTGATCAGGGATTGCCTACAAGCTGGTTATGGAAGGAATCCTGACCTGGGGCGATTTTCCTGAGAAACTATCCTGGTTTCCGGGATGATGAATGTCCGCAAGCTAGAGCTGTCGGATGCCTGAGATGTGCCGTTGATGACTACGAAAAACCTGAGAAGGAGTCCCTGTCTTCTTGGCACCTGAGGCGGTGAAAATCCTGAGGTGAAGGATACTTGAGACGGTGATCCTCCTGGGACACAAATTGTCTGAGGCAAAGTTCAGTTGGGACGATGGAATCCCTAAGCCGGGGGTACCTGGATTGGAGTGTACGTGGGATTACACCTGACCATCTGTCACGTGTCTTGCTGACAGGGTATCCACGTGTTACTCCTGTATTTTCTCTCAAATATTTAGTCTCACAGTTTTTGGTATGAGACTCATAGAGTTCGCGCCAGAAAATTATTGTCTGAGACAAACCGTCTCAGGGGAGAGTGCTGGCTCAGGTGATTTAGTTTGACTGTTAGGGAAGTCACCCACTGAGACGGTTGGCGTGATATGGAAGCTTCCTGGTCACTGGGATACTTTCTCTTTCTTCTAACGGAGCCGTTAGCATATTGATGATGTGTCTTTCCTGGGACTCCGTTCCATCCTAATTAATTGCCCCCATCAAAAGTCACGTCACAATTGTCAATAGCTGTCTCCGAGCAAGTAGCTCCTCGAGTTCTGAGCAGATTTTAAATATTGGACTGGAGATGTGCCACGTGGAGAATCACTGTTGGGGAGACGTGATGGTTCCTCGAGCCGTGGAAGGGCACTTATGGACTGGGACACGTGGCAATTCTCTGGTCATCTAGATTAACGGTCGAGATCACCCCCCTTCTATTATAAATACTCCCCCCCCCCTTTTCATGTCATTTTTACAAATTT
>JAVXUL010000005.1:2516127-2533223 GCA_035590515.1 Trichilia minutiflora | reverse complement strand
TATATAAATAAAGTATATGTATAAATATTTATCTTATTGTGTTCTTAAAAAATAGGTTAATATTGTTGTTCTATTCGCACAAACAACCTTCAAATATATAAGTAAAAAAAGTGTTAAAAATTATTAGGAAGTGAGAACTTATATCAACTATTAATTTGAATCATAAAATTTAATCCTAAGTACATACACACATTATTAACACCCTTTTGTTTTTGTTCTAATATTAGAAAATAAACATAAAAATACCATTATATATATATAAAAATGAAAGGAGATTGATAACTTAATAATTTATGTTTATGTTGTCTCTCTTAATCTTAGTTTTAGGGAATCTTCACTGATGATCTATTTTATTTTAAGAGGAAGTTAAAAGTAGACAATATTCCTCAAGCTTAGGGTTCATGCATGGTATTATTGTTTTTTTAAAGAAAATTATATGAGTTGATTTTATGGATTAATGTGATCCATCATTATGGAATATGGTATTAGTTAGTGCAGTCTTAGTGGTAATCCTTATTCTGCAATTCATATTTGAATGGAATGGGTTTTATTTATTTTTATAATTAATTCTAGTCAAACAAAACAAAATTTCATTAGTTATATCATAAGGTCAAGCTTGATTGATTTATTCTCTACTCCATTCGTCATCTTCGCTAGCTTCGAGAAATATTATATGACGAATTTAAAGACAAGGAATATGTAAAGAATAGCTTAGGATGGTTTCAAATATTAAGATTGAATAAGTCTTGGTATGATTGCACATAAATAAAAAAAATTAGCACTAATTATACAAATTTTTATACAAACTCAATTATATAAATTAATATGATAGAGTTATATTATAAGTCTTACATAAAGAATAAATTATGTGCCATATTAATTGTCATGTCAATTAGTATAAAAAATTTGTATAAATTTATTTTAATTTTTATATTTTTAATAAAGAAATTTATAATTTTGTAGAGAAAAAGAGATGATAATTCAAGCTAATGTGTGGAGTTATAATAATAATAATAATAATAATAATAATAATAATAATAATAATTGATATATAATTCATTAAATTTATAAATTTCAAAAAATTAAAATTTAATTAATAAAATAAAATAAATAAATTTTAATTCTGTCATTTATTTAACATGTTTTTAATTTTTTTAAAATGATTACAGTGCTATTTTATTAAATTATAATCAAACTTAATTGAAATATAACTAAAATTTTAAAATATAATTTATAATAACGTATAATTATTCACCTATGATGTGCCTTAATAATAAAAAAATCCGTTAGATAATTATTTTGTATTGGTTCTGATTTTAAGTCACGAATTAGTATCATAATTTAAATAGAAAGTTTTGATAATAAGTTTTTGAGTTAACCTCTCTAAAAATTTTATCTAACCTACTCTCTGTCGAACAATTACTTTTGCACCAATCTCAAATTTAATAACGATTGATAATTCTTACTACAACATCACTTATTGTTAATTTAAACCTTATATTGTTTTATTGATTTAATTTATTATTTAAACTAAATAAATTAAAGTTTTTTTCATATATATAAAAAAACAAAGACTTACAATTACTGTATTAAAATAGATTATTTTCTTCTTGTAATGTTAAAATCATCTACCTTACTATAAGTAATTTCTAATTGTATTATTGGTCTTTAAAAGACAACAACATAGCTATTATTATAAATAATTTTAAAATTATATCATGTGATGTTAAATATTTAAGGTAATAATTAGTAATAAAAAATGTTTAAAATTTTAATGAACAAGATTATAAAAAATCCCAATTGGAATATATATAAAATTGATATGATTCCTAACTCTATTGTTTAATGACTGACAGATTAACCAATAGTCAGTCAAATCAACAGAAATCATTAAACAGGGAGATGAAGGTGATGGAATTGGAGTCTTCTGTCTGAAAAATTAAACAAAGGTATTGATAGTAGCTTGATGGTATTGCTATGGATAGATTGGACGGTTGATATCATTTATATCGAAAATGGCCCACAAAATGAAATATGATGAATAGTACTCTGTGGGTCAGTAGATGCGAGACCAAGAAGCAAGGGTTAGTCAAAAGTTAAATAGCTTTGGGTTTCCTATTTTCAAATTTCAATAGGAAAAAAAAATTAAAAGGAAAAAACAAAGTAGGTGAGGAATGAAGACCAAATTGGTTCCCTATTGTAAGATTATATATATATATAAATAAATGAATAATTCATGAATTTTATATAAAAATTTTTATATTAATTGACATGATAATATTATTATATATTTTATATTTTTAAGAAAGTAAATAAAAATTTATTAGAGTAAAAAAAAATTATATAAAGTATGTGATAATCATATAACACTATCACACTAATTTATATAAAAAATTTATATCTTATTTAAATATATTTTTATTTTTTCTTTTAATTTTTGAATTATAAAAAAAAATTTAACCTATTGTATGAGCAACATCTAAATCTTAAACTTCTTATATCACCATAAAAAATTTTGCTAGTTAAACTTCTTATATCCTATTCCTATAATTCCCCTAATTGAAAGTTAATATTACAAATACAATGTGATAATTTCAATAACAATAAATAATTTATTATTATTTAAGAGTATAATCTAATAATAATAGATTAGATATAAAATATATAATTTGAGTTCATATTTTGAATTCAATTATAATAAATATCGTGATTTAAATTAGATATTTGAATGATGATATATTTAATTAATATCTTTTCAGAGATTAATGGGATGAAATCTATTAATGAAAGTAAAATTTGAATACTTTAAATTATAAAAAAAAAAATTATTCATTTTAATTTTATAAAAACATAATATTAGGAGCTCTGATATATTATTATAAAATGATGATTATGCTAATGAACATTCTATGTGTTTGATAAGATGGAAATAAAAGAGTAAGGAATAAATGACACGTGGATTTAAAGCAGAAAGGAAAGACAATTCCTATGTATGATTAAAAAAAAATTAATGGCAAAGGAAAAGCAAAAGAATATGTCATGCCTTTATTCCTATTTCCAATAATATTTAATTATTCTTTCAAAATTTATTTAAAAATATAACATTTAAATACTTTTTTATATTTTGTAATATCTTAAATCCCAAACCCAAAGAGCCTTTAGCTTTAATATATAATATATTTTCAATTAATAACAATAATAAGAATTTAAAGTAATTCATCTTCCACTATAAATTATGATTAATATATTTAAAAAAAAGAAGAAAAAGGAGTTAATAGATACCATCAATCTATTTTTTTAAATAAAAAAATAGACAGAGCTTAAATATAAATTTTTAAAAAATTTAAAAAAATAGACAGAGCTTAAATATAAATTTTTAAAATAATTTTTTATTTAAAATGAAATATGAGTGAATGTCTTTTACTCGACTAAACTGAGAGAAGCATCTAAACTCAAATTAATCGAAAATCATACAATTAATTATATTTAATAAATAAATGCAAAACAAATAAATAAATAAATGCTGATCTGAAAAAGCATGTGGTGAGTACATATAGAAGTAGACAACCGTAAGGAAAAGGCAAAGACAAAGGCTAAAACACAGAACTCGTAGCAGAGAAGAGAAGACAGATTTCCCAGTACGGTTTAAGCGTAAGAAGAGAGAAAGACATCTACCCATTCTCTCTTTCTTGATTTTGTTTTTTAAATTGTTTTTTAAGAAAATTAATTATCTTTCTTCATATGCAACAGCCAACAGCCATCAGAATTAAAAGAAGCTTAAGCAAAAAGAAAAGAAAGAAAAAAAAATCAATTTCAGGGAATATGCAGTGTCAGAATTCCCGAAGCTTTATTGTAAATTAAGCCAAGAAAACAAAAGAGGGTTATTTAAAACCAAAGGCGTGATTAAAGTAGGTTTGCTGAGCTCAGTTTCTTCTTTAAAAATAGGTGAGTGAGGAGCTGAAAGTGTACAATTCTGACTATATCTGAAATCTGAATTATCAAAACCACCATTTTTAGGTTCCATTTAAAATTTAATTTTTTTTAAAAACCAATAAATTTGCTTTGCATTTAGTTTCTATAAACTATCAAAATTATCTCCAGATTTGTCGATGATTTCCTGACAAATTTTACTGGGATCCCACTTGTATTTTTTCCTTTTTTACCGAAGAGTGATGTATTATGTATGTATTGATTTATGTGTATGTATATGTACAATGTGATAAATATAAGTTGTTTAAGCTTTAAATGTTGAGGTGTTGCCTGGGGATTCTGACATTAAGTGTAGTTCCACTTTAAGATTTTACTTTTACTAGAATGTTGGAAGACATTAACAACCTAAAAGGCAAAATAGCAGCAGTTTACAAGCTACAGTTTGTTGACTAAAACAGTTGGAATTTACAATAGCTTTTTTAATATTGATTTTTTGTTTGTTTGTTTTAAGGTCAAGAATGAAACACAAATAATATAATAATTTTTTGTATTTTTGGCTAAAAGCTGGAGTGTAAATGATCTATTCGGTTAAAGGGTATTAAAAAAAGAGAAGTTTATTTATATTTATTATTATGGTGCAATGTTGAAGAAAGGGCGCCGGATTTGAAGGAGACAGGCAGAGAGAGAAGAAGAAATAAAATGAAGTGAGATGGGTGAATGTTTTCACTAGCTTTTACTGATAATCTTACTTGAAGAAGAAGCCAAAGCTGAAGAACCGGGTAAATTTATAAATTTATAAACATCAAAAGAGTAGAAAATTGATAAAAATTTAATGGAACTGACATGAATGTGTCTTTAGTCAATGTGTATGTTAGTCAAAGAAACCCATGTCTAAGTTTTCACACGGTGGGGTTTTTTGTATGGATAAAAATACTTTCTTTCTCTTGTGTCTCATCATCTGTCATTTTCCGGGCCGTCTACAGAGGAAGCAAACTAATGAAATACCACTAACCACAAACAGTTTCTTCCTTGTTTCTCTCTCTTATTGTGATAATAGTTCAATGGTAGCAATTAAGATTAAAAATTTAACCTAAGAAAAGAGATTTAAGAAAAAGGAAAGTTAGCAGGAAAAAAACAAACCATGAACTCAAAAGCCAGGTAGAGTGAGATAATAAAGAGAGAGGGTATTTGTTCATAAAGTAAACTAGCTAGGATTTTTGCAAATGTCACAAGATTCTCAGGAGATAAAGACGATTGAGCAGTGGAGATGGTCCGAAATGCAAGGCCTTGAACTTGTGTCTCCTCCTTTAGACCCTTTTAAAACCAGCCCATCTACGCCAATTACAAAAACAGCAACTCCAACACCAACAAGAGAAACAAACTGTCAAGAAAAAAGACAAGGAGAAGGAGAAGGAGAAGGAGAAGGAGAAGGAGAGGCCATTCCTTATCAAGAAAGTGTTGTTGTGGAAAGAACAAGAGAAATGGAGAATTCTTCTTCTTCCTCCTCTGAGCCAAAGAAAGATGGTGGTAATGGAGATAAGCCTGGTGATGTATCTACAGTTGGGTTTGGTGAGCTCTTCAGATTTGCAGATGGTTTGGATTATGTTTTAATGGCAATTGGTTCTCTTGGTGCTTTTGTACATGGCTGTTCTTTCCCTATCTTTCTACGATTCTTTGCCGATCTTGTGAACTCTTTTGGCTCTAATGCCAATAACGTGGATAAGATGATGCAAGAAGTTTTGAAGGTAATTACAGACTTAACAATCAAAATTTTCTTCATATTACATTTTACTAATCAAAAAGGCTCTTTGTTATGTCATTGTTCCTGGTTTTCGCGCAGTATGCATTTTACTTTCTTGTGGTTGGTGCTGCAATCTGGGCATCTTCATGGGCAGGTGAGTTTTCTTCTCTGCAAATTAAAGCTCTGTTTCAATTGCTTCTTGGTTTCTGCATTTGGCTTTTTTCATTTTATAACAAAGAGAAGCTTGAATTGGTTTCAGAAATATCATGTTGGATGTGGACTGGAGAGAGGCAATCAACCAAGATGAGGATCACATACCTCGAAACAGCTTTGAACCAAGACATCCAGTATTTTGACACCGAAGTTCGAACCAGCGACGTTGTATACGCCATTAACACTGATGCAGTGATGGTCCAAGATGCCATTAGCGAGAAGGTGAAGCAAAAATTTCAATCTTTATTCAACTTCCTCTCTTGTTTTCTTTTCTCGGGTTCTGTTTTGTAGTTAGGCTTTCTATGAACAGTTTTAATGGTTTCGTTTCTTGTGCAGCTGGGTAATTTTATTCACTATATGGCAACATTTGTGACTGGATTTGTTGTTGGTTTCACTGCTGTGTGGCAATTAGCTCTGGTCACGCTTGCAGTTGTTCCTCTCATAGCTGTAATAGGAGCTATTCATGCTACAACTTTAGCCAAACTCGCTGGCAAGAGCCAAGAAGCTCTATCGCAAGCTGGAAATATGGTCGAACAGGTAAAAAAAAAAATGTAAATTTCAATTATTTTTCCTTCTCTTTGAGTTTCAACGAATTGGTTTTGCCAATTTTCTCTGTGTTTCCCATCTCGGTATTACTGATTTCAAGCAAAATTGCAGACAGTGGTTCAAATTCGGGTTGTTTTTGCATTTGTCGGTGAATCTAGAGCATTACAAGCCTACTCATCGGCATTGAAGATTGCTCAAAGACTCGGTTACAAGAGTGGAATCGCAAAGGGGATGGGTTTAGGTGCAACTTATTTTGTTGTGTTCTGTTGTTATGCTCTTCTTCTCTGGTATGGTGGTTATCTTGTTAGGCACCACCTCACCAATGGAGGGCTAGCCATAGCCACCATGTTTGCAGTCATGATCGGTGGATTGTGAGTAGTATACTCTGTTTATCTCCCTGTTCAAACATGTCTTACGTTTACATTTCGCCGCTTAAATTTCATTTTCCAAAACTTTCATTTGACTCTTAGGGCTTTAGCTCAGGCAGCACCAAGTATGTCTGCATTTACTAAGGCAAAAGTTGCAGCGGCAAAAATTTTCCGAATAATTGATCATAAGCCAGGAATTGACAAAAATAATGAATCGGGTTCGGAGTTGGACTCTGTTACCGGACTTGTAGAGCTGAAAAATGTAGATTTCTCGTACCCTTCAAGGCCAGAAGTCCGGATCCTCAACAATTTTTCGCTCACTGTACCCGCTGGAAAAACCATTGCTTTAGTTGGCAGCAGTGGCTCTGGTAAAAGCACTGTGGTTTCCCTCATTGAGAGATTCTATGATCCCACTTCAGGTAATTTGCATTATAATTTATACCCAAATGTATCAAAATAAACATCAATTTATTATTGGGTTTGAGTTCTTCCAAGTCCATCTGGCTATGTAAAATCTTAGCAAATTTGGAAACTTTTGTGTAGGACAAGTGTTGCTTGATGGGTTTGACATAAAGTCGTTGAAGCTGAAATGGCTGAGACAACAAATAGGACTAGTGAGCCAAGAGCCTGCTCTTTTTGCTACAAGTATTAAAGAGAACATACTGTTGGGTAGGCCAGATGCAAATCAAAGTGAGATTGAAGAGGCTGCTAGAGTTGCCAATGCTCATTCATTTATTATCAAGTTACCAGATGGATTTGATACTCAGGTTAGCTAACAATTTCTGATCTTAAATTAATAAATTGACACTGCAATTGGATTGTTTGAAGATCTGTGTAGCTAATTTTGAAAATTTTGCATATTGGCCCCCAATATAAAGGAAAAGATAGTTGTTAACAATAATAATTATTGTGGATAAGCACCACCAAGTGGCATCAATTGGGTTATATTGTCTTTATGGCAGCTGGGAAAGTTGGGGGAGCGGGGTAAAATCAGTCATTCTATTCTAAAAGGTGAAATGAATAATGGATCTTGACCAAAAGTATAATGTTTAGTTAGTTTCTAAATGACATTATAATTGTTAAATATTTTATTATTGAAGATTTGAAAGGATACAAAAAAAAAAACCTAACTTTATTTTATTTGGTGGTTTATATATATTTTTTTAAGAAGTCAATGTAAGACCATTATGCATGAATTTGTAAGAAGGTAACATGGTTCGGTCAACACTGCATCTGTGCATGTGCAAATATAATAAAACCAAAAAATCTATAACGGTGGGTAGAACACAATAGAAAAATGAAGATGACAGAGAGTTTACAGAAAATAAAGAAATGATAGAGTTCTTGTGGGATTAAAAATATGAAAGGAAGAAAATGTAGCTTGAAGATGACAGGTTCAGACCCAAAATAAAAAACAAATCAAAACAAAACAAAACAAAGTGATGAGAGTGGAGAAGAAATTGTTGAAAGAATACTTGGTTTATAAATATATCATATTCAATTGAGTCCTAAAGTGAGAAGAATCAGGTTTTTTATTATTTATCAATTTAATAGAGACAATGCCAAACTTGTGTTCTAAAACTATACAGATGATCAGAATAATAATCTAACCTTTAATTCAACTGGATGATAAAAGATAATTTCTACCATGCTGATTTTACAAGATAGCAAAGGATGGAGTTTTATCGAACTTCAACTTATCATGAACCTATAAGATTTCATGCCTTTTCCTTTTTTTTCTACGGAATTGAATCGATAATTGTAAAATGTTTAGTAAAAATGATAATTTCACGATGGCAGGTAGGGGAGAGAGGACTGCAGCTTTCAGGAGGCCAGAAGCAGAGAATAGCTATAGCCAGGGCAATGCTGAAAAACCCAGCGATCCTGCTCCTAGATGAGGCAACAAGTGCACTTGATTCTGAATCAGAAAAGCTGGTGCAAGAAGCTCTCGACCGTTTTATGATTGGGAGGACAACTCTCGTCATTGCTCATCGCCTTTCCACTATTCGCAAGGCTGATCTTGTAGCTGTGCTACAACAGGGAAGTGTCTCAGAAATTGGAACCCATGATGAACTCATTGCTAAGGGAGAAAATGGTGCGTATGCCAAGCTCATAAGAATGCAGGAAGCCGCTCATGAAACTGCTCTCAACAATGCCAGAAAGAGTAGTGCAAGGTTCTATTTGAAACATTTTTTTGTTTATTTTGTTTATGAAACTGAAAATTGGTTGCCTAACTTGGTTATACAATTGCAGGCCTTCTAGTGCCAGGAACTCAGTCAGCTCGCCAATAATTGCCCGAAATTCATCTTATGGCCGATCGCCTTACTCACGCAGGCTGTCTGACTTCTCTACTTCTGATTTTAGTCTATCCCTTGACTCCACATATCCCAATTACCGGCATGAGAAACTTGCTTTCAAGGAGCAAGCGAGTTCATTCTGGCGCTTTGCAAAGATGAATTCTCCTGAATGGGTTTATGCTCTAGTAGGTTCTATTGGTTCTGTTATATGTGGTTCCCTTAGCGCCTTCTTTGCCTATGTTCTAAGTGCTGTCCTAAGCGTCTACTATAATCCTGACCATGCTTACATGATCAGAGAAATTGCAAAATACTGCTACTTGTTAATTGGTCTTTCATCGGCTGAACTTCTCTTCAACACACTTCAGCATTCCTTCTGGGATATTGTAGGAGAAAACCTTACAAAACGTGTGAGGGAGAAGATGCTAGCAGCAGTACTGAAAAATGAAATGGCATGGTTTGATCAGGAGGAAAATGAGAGTGCCAGGATTGCAGCAAGGCTGGCTCTTGATGCCAACAATGTCAGATCAGCTATTGGTGACCGGATTCAAGTAATTGTGCAGAACACGGCGCTTTTGCTAGTTGCCTGCACAGCAGGTTTTGTTTTACAATGGCGCCTTGCCCTTGTTCTTATGGCTGTCTTCCCGGTGGTGGTTGGAGCTACTGTTTTGCAGGTTTGTATTTGCATCTAAGTCTTCATGCATACACGGGTATTGAGCCGTATTCTAACAACCTTTTGTTGGATTTTTGACAGAAAATGTTCATGAAAGGTTTCTCGGGAGACATGGAAGCTGCACATGCCAAGGCCACGCAACTTGCAGGAGAGGCCATTGGCAACGTAAGAACTGTTGCTGCCTTCAATTCAGAGTCCAAGATTGTTGGTCTTTTCTCCACCAACCTTCAAACTCCGTTACGGAGATGTTTTTGGAAGGGGCAAATTGCTGGTAGTGGATATGGAGTAGCTCAATTTTGCCTTTATGCTTCCTATGCTCTTGGCCTTTGGTATTCTTCTTGGCTTGTGAAGCACGGGATCTCTGATTTCTCAAAGACAATCCGAGTTTTCATGGTCCTTATGGTCTCAGCCAATGGTGCAGCTGAAACGCTAACTCTAGCTCCTGATTTCATAAAAGGTGGCCAAGCCATGAGATCAGTCTTTGATCTCCTTGACCGTAAAACTGAAATAGAGCCTGATGATCCGGATGCCACTTCTGTTCCTGACCGTCTTCGTGGGGAAGTTGAATTGAAGCATGTTGACTTCTCTTACCCATCCCGCCCTGATATTCCAATCTTCCGTGACCTCTCTCTTCGTGCCCGAGCTGGCAAAACTCTCGCTCTTGTAGGTCCTAGTGGATGTGGCAAGAGTTCAGTCGTTGCACTCATACAACGATTCTATGAGCCCTCATCTGGACGCGTTATGATTGATGGGAAGGACATTCGAAAATACAATCTTAAGTCCCTCCGAAGGCACATGGCAATTGTTCCACAGGAGCCATGCCTCTTTGCTACAACAATTTATGAGAACATTGCTTACGGACACGAGGCAGCAACTGAGACTGAGATCACAGAAGCAGCTAGATTGGCCAATGCCGAAAAGTTCATATCCTCATTGCCAGATGGCTACAAGACCTATGTAGGGGAGAGAGGAGTTCAACTTTCTGGTGGACAGAAACAAAGAATTGCAATTGCCCGGGCTCTTTTGAGGAAGGCGGAGATTATGTTACTTGATGAGGCAACAAGTGCACTTGACACGGAGTCTGAGAGATCCGTTCAGGAGGCTTTAGACCGTGCTTGCTCAGGAAAGACAACAATCATTGTTGCTCATCGTTTGTCAACTATTAGGAATGCCCATGTCATTGCAGTGATCGATGATGGGAAAGTCTCCGAACAAGGATCTCATTCCCATTTGTTGAAAAACTATCCTGACGGGTGTTACGCCCGGATGATACAGTTACAGAGGTTCACACATAGTCAGGTTATTGGAATGACATCAGGCTCAAGTTCCTCAGCAAGGCCTAAAGATGACGATGAGAAAGAAACTTAGCGAGTTAAAAGATAAAAACAGTAAAAAAAGAGGAGTATGCCCCGCATATCCCTTTATAATTTTTTGGGTTCTGATTTTCAGTTTAATGCTTTTGGTATGGTATAGTATGTGTATTACTAATTCTTTTACCAAATGTGCTATCATTATGAATCTTTTCTAAGGAAATGATATGATAATGACCAAATATTATGCTTCAGAATGATTTCAAAGAGGCTGCATTCCTCGTGCATTTTGTTTGTCTTCTTTGCTATCAGGAAAAGCAAATCATGGAAAGAGAGATCCTTGTTCAACAATAATTGACAAGGAATAATGTCAAAGGATAACTTAACAATGCTGTGTGCTAAACGAGAAAAAAGTGTATTTTCTTATGTAAAAACTTAGATCAGCAACGAATTTAGATCGAACCAAAAGATGTCAAATAGTGGGTGAAATAGAAATCCGATAAAATGTTGATGGGGACAAATATGAAATGGGGTTTACAATTTGAACACCAATGAATAACCATACCATGTTGAGCGACTCACAATCCATGGTTTAAGACATGGCAATTCATTTCAATATCGAATATTGATCTCAATTGGGTCTAGACTGGAGCCGGGTATGTACATATTTGTGATACAGTTTGTGGGAAACAGAATTATTGGATGAAGTCACATGGAGGAAGAGCTCTCAAAGGAAGATAGCTACAGAAGAAATCAAAAGAGGTGGTGGGAAATTACGCATATCCAACCAGAAGACTGTTAGGGTACAAACATGAAAAGGGAAAAAAGGGGGAGAAAATGGCTTAGAAAGTGACGAGAAGATGATAATGTTTGATCATTGCCTTGATGGGGTGCAAAGTGTACGTATATGGACCACAGCTAAAGCCAATCTCTCTTTTATTGGCACTTTGTTAATGTCGCCTCTTTTATAACGGTATTTTTAGTCCAACTGTTACAGGATAAAATCACTAACCATAAATTACAAGTGTTAGAAAATAATAGACAATGGTTATTGAGTAAAAACTGCGTAATGTTGACCAATTTATCTGTTGTGCTTTCAAAATTAAGTTGAGACAATAATCTCCAAAAGTGCTTATAGCTTTTTCTCTGGGAAGGAAACTAGGTGGAAGACAGCGCTAGGAAGAAGAGTGAACAACTATTGGTTCTTGTCTGGATTGGAAATGGCAAAGACTAGAAAGTGACAGGAAAACCTGAAAAACATTATTGCCTTGTTTTGAAAATCTGCAATGGATTCGTTTCTTTGGAAAAGTGAAATGATTTCAAACTCGGGGGACCATCAAATGCTAAGTTTGAGTTATTGGTTACATTCATCCAAAAATTTGTAACCTACCAAATTGCTTGCTAGTGAAACTAAGGGTTCCTTTGAGTTTGAGATTGAGATTGATGTGCTACCAAAACTAAGGGTCCATCTGAGATGTGTTTTGAAAGTAAGCTAAAATAATATTTAGTACCACTAAAATTTTCTAAGACCTGTAAGATTTTACAATAGCATTTGATGGTTAGAACTTTTATTTGACATAGTTGTACATTTTAAGCAGTTCTGTTCAATTGAAATGGAATAACCCACCAAAGATACAACTATAGAAGAAAAAGAACGACAACCAGGAAAAAGCAAAATACGGAAGAAACCAGAAGCATAATTGCTGCTAAACAAACAACCTCATTATTTTCTTTAACCTTCAATGGCAATTTCTTCTCTCCTTGAAATTCAGCCTAAACTGGTAGTTGATGCAAGAAAGCAGCTTTATTAATGTCACTAAATTCAAACCACTCATTGACTTGCCTGCGTTCGCAGATTCTAATTCGCAGCCTACTTCAAAGAAATGAGCTAAGTACTCTATATTATGCAGATATTTTTGCATTTCTCATTTTTCTTTCCAAGCTTTATTCTCACAACTTATAAATTACAAAATTCTTTAGCTCTTGACAAACTGTTTAACCAACTAATTTTCAGAGAAAAGGACAGAGAAAACAGGTTCAAGGAAAAGAATCAATACTATAAACTCTCTGGATGGCCACGGAAAATGATCTAAATAAAACATATCTCAAACTACAGTATCAAGAGAGACATCAAATCTTCTTAGCCAGTCCAGGTTGTGGACAGTTACTAAGTTGGTCTCATCTCATAGCTTAACCGCTGCTATGACTTCTCCTATTTAGGAGTTGGAAATTATTAAACCCAGAGTTGTAAATAAAATATGGTGTTTTCTTCATTGAATCAAATTCTTTGCCCATTAATTAAAGACCAATTTCTGACTATCTGGTTTAGGCAAACTGCTGTATTACAAACCTGAAAAACAGCCATTTATTACCATGCCAACAGATAGTTTTCTTAATCAATCATAAGAACAGAACATCATAATGCACAAAAAAGTTTCCCACATCCCTATCTAAAGTTCTAATTTAACAGGACGTAAAGATAAGCCGTCATTAGATATTGACCTTTAATTTCTCATATAAAGACATGTAAAAAGTCAACAAATCAAATCCAGAAATGAATTGTTCACCCCAGGACTGATCTCAAAATAGGCATTTAATAAATGAAGCACCAGGCCACAATTATTATATCATGAGCAATGCCCACAATGGCACATGAAGATAACAGTACATTGAACTAAAACTTCGTTGAGGATTGAAACCAGTTAATTAATAATCTCCAACTGCATACATGTAGCAGAAAGGCTTCGTTTGGATTGCGGTGCTTCTACCATACTTTGAAAGCAAAGCTAAAAATGAGTTTGGTTTCTTAAAAACCACACACTACAGTACAACAATAGCACATGAAGCCTAAGATGCACAAAATGGCATGGTGATGAAACATAAAAGGCTAATATTTCACAATTCAAATACATTAAATGGCAAGGAAAATGATTAATATATACTTTTGAAACAACACTAGCGACTGCTACAAAAGAAAATATTATAACGCCTAATTTCAATCAATATCAGAAGGCCTGACTTAACTCACTCGTCATCTTAACGTACATAGTAAAAGAACCAAAAACGAGAAACCTCACATAGCCATCAGCTTTGGACCATTATCTGGCATTCCCATCCCAGCAGCTAAGTCAGCATCAAGTTGAGAGTGCGGTTTAGGCCCCATCATTTCTTTCACACTGCATTCAACAAGAGTAATATCAAATAGGATATTCTCTCTCATAACTTTGAAACATTTAGCACACAAGTATTTGCTGTTATTTGCAAGAATTTGAAGGTAAAGGGTCTCTGCTTTGATTCAAGATTTGGAGGGATGAAACCCACAATTATGGCATAACTCCAGTCTCTCTTGGGTGAGATGCAGGGATCTTTTTAGTTAAATTGCATTAATTTCCCTTTGCAGTCACATTATAGATTGCTTAAGGGGGGAAAGAAAATAGCTCAATAAGCAAAATACATATAGACAATCATGAGTAAAGACAAGCAAAACCATTAGATTAATTAATACAAGGTGTATCCTTATGCCGCTAGAAAAATAATACGATATAAGAATTCCTTCTCAAGCTTAAAGGCTCAGGGCCTGCTCTTACGTAATGTTCATGTCAGTTTGCTACAGCAATATGTTATGTTAGAGCTCCAAGATGGAAAAAGTGGTAGGATTTAAGAAAATTTTCATTGAGCATACATTCTATAGTTTAATTTAATACTTGTGAAAAAACTTGGCCTACAATCTGCAAATTCAAAGCAACTCTCATGATTTTTAGAAAAAAAATACAGCTCTCCTGCAATTCCTGATATTTAGAGAACAAGATAAGAAATATCACAATGATTTATTGACATCTAACATAAAAATTTGTCAAAAAATGGGAAAAAAAAAGTCGTGGACGATTGAGTGACCTATATAAACATGCCACATAAAATTCTAGAGAACAGCAATTATTTATATTGGTACGCATTACATTTCATTTCTTGCAGGAATAATTACTCAATAGATCATTAAAATATTGACCAATTAATGACAAGAAATTCCAAACAAACATGAAATAAGAAGAAAAAGATAAAGGCAAACTTACCGCTTCTTGTGACGTTTTGTTTTAAAATGTTCATCCCGCACTGACACATTAGCAAAATATCGACTGCAAACAAGAACAAAAATCCCACAGAAAACATATTTATAACAAACCCATATTAACTTTTTATCACATCATTGAAATAAAAGTCCAACCCCCAGTTTAATAACTAAAGCCCAAAATAAACACAATCAAAATAGTTGTATCATCTATGAAGCTCAGTTATAGGTAAGCATAGAGATTCCCAAACCTGATTTCTTTCCTTTTCCTTCAATTTCTCAGCAACCAAACAAATCACAAAATACGTAAATTAAAAAAATAAAAAAAAAAACTTACTCGCAGTGTAAGCAATAATATTGGCCCATCCCAGGTAAATCCTCGTCAAAAGGCAACGGATTCTGCTCAGTATCTGCCTTTTGAAGCTCATCATAAACGGCGTCGTCACGTGAATACAAATTCTCAGTCAAGGAAACAAAAACAAAGTCGAAAATTCCATAAAATAAAAAATAAAATATGAGTAAAGAAATTTGATAATTTAATTAAAATAAGGATATCTTTGCGCAGGAATTTTGCTAGGCGAGCTGTCTTATGAGAATATCTTCTCTTCTTCACTTTCCTGTTCGGACACTTACCCATTTTTAGGATTGAAATTCGACTTTAGACGGTTTTGCTTGCTGAGAAAGTGAAAATTAGGGTTTTTGTTTTCAGAGTATAAACCCTTTAAATCGATCGGGTCAGCTACAGAGAAAGGGAATTGCGAACGGTTTGTAATTTTTATTATCGGTTCGATTTTCATTCAACCGAACCGACTGAAATTTTTTCGTTTTTAAAAGGGTAGTTATTCCACGCTGAAAAAGTTTACGGTAAAAACTCTTATAATTATTCTTATTTTTATTAAAATATTTATGATAAATATATTTATAATTTTAAAAAATAAATATTCTATTTATTAAATATAAAAATACTAATTTTTATTATATATTTTTCTAATCATATAAATTATTTAATAAAATTAATAAATTATATATTTATTTATATTGAATAACTCACACTTAAATCAATAAATTATTCAATCATTTTTTAAATATAATCTTTAAGATAATATAAAATAAAATTATTAACTTATTTTATAAAAAATAAAAATATTTTAAAATTTTAATACATATTCTTATTTATTTTTATTTTTAATTACTAAATTTAATTATAATTCATTTAATCTGTTTTTTAAATATAGTATATTTAATAATTTAAACTAACCTCATAATTTATAATGTTTATAATTTATAATATTTTAAAATTAAATTCATTAATTTAAAATTTTCAAATTATATATTTGGAAAAAAAATTAAATTAAATAAATTATAATTATGATTCATAATTAAAAATAAAAAATATGAGAATAAATACTAAAAATTTTATCTTTAAATTAATATTTGAAAATTTTATTTTAAAAAATGCTTATGAATATAAAATTATAATATAATTTCTTTATAATATAAAGTATTATTGTGAAACCCGTCCCTTAATATTTGAGTATGATTATAAATCCCTCCAGAGAGTTTATGCATGTCCTTGTGATTAGATTGTGTACGAGAGGATATAGAACTTGAAGAATGTGATTTGGATAAGATTATGGTATAGGATTTGAGTTTATGAGAAAAAACTAGACTTTTGACCTCAAAATCATCTCCAATTGAGAAAAAGTTTCTCATCGTTTTTGTAGAGCTCGGTGAGAGCTTCGCATTGATATATTATGGGTTCTGAGCGGATATCCGAGCTAAAAGTTATGGCCAATTCAAGTTATAGTCCTCGAAAAGAAGACCAGAAGCAAAGGTATCGATACGTTTACTGTTGGGGTCAAAGGTATCGATACCTTGAAGGCATGTTGAATAGTGAACAGTGTCCAACGTATCGATACATTGACAAGGGGTATCGACACGTTGGTGACGGAGAT
>JAVXUL010000005.1:2503554-2516027 GCA_035590515.1 Trichilia minutiflora | reverse complement strand
CATTCTACAACAAGACTACCTATACTTGGGTACACAATCTAAGTGAGATCATGTCACCCAGTGACTAATCCGAGGCGAACGTCAGTGGTAGGCTTGTTTTTATAAAAACTAAATCATGCATGTTTTATTCTCTGTATTCAAAATCTATTTTATAAATAGCATGATTTATTACATATAAAATTCACTGATGGACTTGGGATGTCTAGGACCAGGTAATCTCCGAGAAATGCGGCCAACCCAATGATTTTAATATATGATTTGAGATTTTAAACCAAACTAAGTGTTTGTTCCTTTTATTGAATTGTTTGTAACGTATCTTAGAACTGCTTTTTATTTATGAATTTATCTTTATTTATATATGTTTACTTTTAGTTCACTCATGGAGTATATTCTCGTATACTCACCCTCCCTCACTCTTTAGTTTCAGGTTTGCTTAGTTGACGACTAGCGATGGTGGTGATTCTTTTGGGATAGAGAAGTACAGGTATACTCCTGGAGTTGACTCACTTAAAGAAGTTTAGTCCACTGGAACCGTTTTATGAATTAGATCTGTATTTTATTTATGAAATGAAAACGAATATATAAACTGATTTGATATTATTTTTAATTTGTTTGAGATCTGATACTTTTATATTTTGATGATATATTTATGGAGATGATTTAAATTATCTCTTATAGAAGTGTTTGCGGCTTTTCTTGAAATGATTTGAAATTTGGGTATTGGATTGGATTTGTTTGGAAGTGCTGTATGAAATGATTTTTGAAAATAGGTTTTTAATAAACTTTACAGACACATAGGACGTATTATGATAATTGAATATATCTTAGAGATCTGTAACGATTATTACTTGTAGAACCCATAAATTAGGGCATAACAGTTATACTTGTTGATGTTGATGTTTAAATGAAATTTTGTGTCAATCATTGATACAAGAACTTATGAATTTTCTTTATAAAATTGTGCTAATTACTTTTAATCATGGGTTTTTTGATAGTGTTTAATTTTGAACTAATGTATTTGCATATTTGTTTTTAGTACTATTTAATTTTAAACTAGTATATTTATACATTTATTTTTTATTATTTTATTTTAAATTAGTATATTTATTTAAAGTTTATGCTAAATTTTGTTCTCTTAATTAATTTAATAATAAATATATCAATATCAATATTAAAATTACATATTTTTTTAAATTTTTAATAGATTGAATATGAATTTAAAATATTTTCTTTTAGTTAAATTTTTGTTGGGTACAAAATAAATCAAAAAAATTTTCAATTTGCAAATTAATGAATCTCATTTGATTGAAAAACTTTAATCAGTAAATTGATAGATGGGATGCTGCACAGTCTTTAATTGTGGTACGGTAACAATGATATTCGAGGACATCGTTAATCCTATCCCCTATAGAAATATCTATTATTTGGAATATTCCTAAAAAGAGAAAGAAAGTTCCATAAAAAAAAAAATCTATTATTTCGAATATTCTTTTGTACTACATACTACGTATATAAAATTTTTAGTAGTATAGAATTTAAAAATAATATAAAAAGTAACATAATTATTATTTTTAATCTTTTTTATTTATTTCAATTTAAAATTATCAAGTTGTCTTGCAAAATTTATGGAAATAATTTTTTTTTTCATATAACTTTATTAACTATAACAAAATTCAAGACTTTGTTTCAAAATTTTTAAAAAATCATTTTATATTTATATATATATAATTCAAATATTTTAGTTTTCCAACAAAATATTGTACTACATAAAATTGCAAGTCAATTCGCACAGAGCAGTTAACAAATTCCGGCAAAATAGAAGACCTACGTGACCAAATTCTTCTGTTCAAAAGTATAGCAGCTGTCAGCTGAAAGGACTAGATGTGGCTGCAACGACGAGAGCTGGGCTGGAAAAGATATGTCGTCCAATTTCACTCTGGAGCAATGCATCTGGAGACCCTGGAAATTATAGTAGCTCCCAATATACAAGAAAGGCCAGATGGGCTTGTCAGTCTTCAATGATTTTGATCCATTGGTACCGAAGATAACAACTAGCTTCTGCCCAATGGGTCACCGATAATCGTATCTTGAAACTCGTGTACAACTGTTGAAACACTTAATCCAACAATCAGGCACAAACAAAAGGAATGAAACCATGCCTTTGCACAATATGAGAATATGTGTTGGAAGAAATCCACCAAACATAGATTTCACCATAAACAAATTGGAAGCTAAGATCAAGTGGATGGCATCTCCTTATGATTTCCGTAGTGCTCTATTGAAGAACACATGAGAAAGCAGACTGAGTTTTTTGTAGCTCAATAATCAGTAAGCTGTAAGCGTAAACTGGTAAATAAGAATCCAACCAGTACTACTAAAGTTACTGGCCCAAAGAACATAAAAACAAATACAAACACGTGGGCGATCCCTGGATTCCATTGGCTCTAAGTTATGTTACTACTGGACCTAAAATTTTAAGTTGATAAGGTCGGTCCTGAAGAGTAGTATAAACTTAAAACATTCAAACCTCGATAGTAGATCGTTTGATATCAATGAAACGCGTCCAATCTCTACTCATATATTGATGATCATAAACCAATGAGCTTTGCAAGCAAAACTGGCTGACAAATTAATAATATCATTCATTCGCTCGATATCACAACAAAAACACATTGAAACATACTGTCAACACATTAGTAAAATTATGTTTCTAAAAGTTTATATAGTAATTACCTTGAATAGTAGAAAATTTATAGGCAGCCAGCCTCATTCGCAGAAGCTAACAAGCCCAAGATGGCATATTGTCTGCACCTCCACCTGCACCTCTCTTTCTCTTCTCAGTCCTCCATTCACAATCCATGTGTCTGAATTCTGAAGGAAAGGTGCAGGTGCAAATGCAGATAAATATAGACATCTTGAATTAGACTACCAAATTAACAAGGCCGAAGAAGAAGAAGAAAAGTAGTGAAACGCAACCCAAACACACACACACATATTTATACAAACTAGACTAGCTAGTGCAACTTAAGGAGAAGAAGTAAGAGAACCAAAAGGGAAATTACAAAATTCAACCATCATTTCAAAAAAAAATCTAATCTTGCTTCCTTTTATCTTGTAGTTGAACAGATAGTAGTACTAATACTCAATACCAATTCATCAGCCACGTGATATAGATGCCAAGGCACGAGGGAATGTGAACATTTCTCCAATGAGAGAATGACAAGTAAAGATTATAGAACGTTTTGGTCCACTAGAAGCTCGTGGGTGTTGTGGGCTGTTGGTTGAAAATAATGGACGTTTAGATTTGATAATGATAACTCATTTTGACCTCTCTGTGGTCCGATAAGATTCCTCTTTGGGAAATTGAAAGCCAATCAAATCAAATCGAAGGTCACGAGGGATCATTTTTTGTTTGGACATATTGGCATTTAGACCTACAATAATAGTTGGGCAACAAATAGAGATAGTTACCTAGTAACTTAAAAGACCAGGTAATCTCAGGCATAAAGCGTACTCTTTGTGTTGTAGTGGGTGGGAGGAATCTCCCTCTCTACTCGGTTCGTGATCCCCACCCGGGAATCACTTCACTAACGTGCCTTTGGAGTCTTTTCGGTGGGAGGGAGAGAGAGATCAAAAACCAAAGGAAAGGGATTAGACTCACAAATTGGATTGGATAAAGCATAAGCTCTGGAAGCGGATAAGGCGCAAGTAACTTCAGAAAAGAGGGAAACCCGGGGCTAATCTACTTTTTCAGCCCGAGTTACAACGGGTCTCACTCAGGAGCCAATCTTCGATTGACAAAGAAACTGAGCGCATTGACATCGAAGAAGAGTCCATCCACGGCATGAGAGGAATGATCCAATTCTATTTCGGCACACTTCTTTCTCAAAAGTCTGTAGTTACAACCCACTAATAAGATTCGGGAGGGAACCGATGCACACAATTGTTTTGGTAACAGAATAGGGCTAAAGCCACAAAAGAAGAAGGGGACAAACGTGAACAGTGTGCCGGGCCCGGACTCGTGAGCAGTAAATGTTCGGTGAAATCTGTTTGGTGGATTTCTTCCAACACATATTCTCATATTGTGCCAAGGCATGATTTAAATATGTCAAATCAGATCGAGAGATTAAACTTACGAATTAGGTTTGATATGGGTCGTGTCAAGTCCGATTTGACGCGTGAACAGTATCAAATCAAGCTTATAAACAGTATCAAATCTAATCCTGCATCAAATCTGATCCGGTTATATTTTTAAATGATAATAATAATAAAGTTATTAAAATAATAAAAAATTATTATTAAAATAAGTTTATGTTTGTAAATTTGATTCAGCCCGTGGGTTCAATTTAATACAAATCTTGAGTTCGATTGAATACGATTCATATGGACCCATGTTTTATGGGCCATATCAATTGTTTTTTTGTTAATTAAACCTAGTTCGGTCTAACACAATTATTGTACTTGTTTGGACCAGTCTTGTATGTTAGCATGTAAGAGTTTTATTTTCACATATCGTACCGGCCAGATCTATTTATCACCTCTAACAATAAATAATAAGAAATGATCGAGAAATAGACATGAGTTACGTCCCATCCCATCACCAATTGGATAGATGTGCAAACATTTCGCTATAATGCGATCATTCTTATATGGGTATCTAAACAAACATTAACTACTGGGGCCTAAACGTATAATACTAAACCGCGTTAGAGTCTAAATCAAATAATGATAAGTATATAAACTCTTGCATAAATTTATATGAAAATTAAGCATTAATAGATGTATAAACTTTTATAAAAATTATTATAATAAAATTATATTATTATTATTAAATTTTTATATTTTTATTGAGTGAAATAAAATTTAAAAAAATTTATGTGATAATAATATAACTAACAATATCACATCAAATGTCATGTTCATAGAATTTGATTTTTTAAAAGTAGAAGTTAGCAAAAAAATGTAGATAAAGATGCACCAATGTATTCTCCATTGAACTTTGGTATGTAATCGTAGAAACTGAAATCAACATTTTAAAATAAAAAATGTAATTGTTCAACTCGGGCAACTGTACCCATACATTGACACCCTGTAGTCAATCCCCTAATATTACTGTACTAAAGCCTCGTGCTTGTAACAAACAGATCGCCATCAAAAACTGATGGCATCCCATAAACTAATAGTTGGGGATTACCTTCTGTTTCAATAATTTGATCCATAATAAAGCATTAATATCTTCACATACATCAACAAAGCATGAATAGTTGGTTCTCAAACAAGAATTTCTGACTTGTTAAATTAATTCTTGATTCTGTATGCAGCTGAAATATTCTCTATAGTTTTAATACAAATAAATTCGTTTCTCCTACAATGATGGCAAAATAACGGGAACAAAAAGATATACTAAAGCAATTACAATGACTGAATTATAGACATTTAAAGCACGGAATTTGCCAGAGACAAAAACCCTAGGAAAGAAATCTTAACGCAGAGGGAGTGATCTGCTTGTTATACCTTCTATATTCCTCCCATTAACTGCAGAATCAAATGAGATGAATAGCTGTAAATGGCCTACCCACTCTTCTGGCAAATTACTTTACACAATATACAGGTATGCTACGATAAGTGCCCATGTAAAGAGGATTAAGTTCGAAATTTGAATATCAATGCTCATGTTTGACACGAGCTTTTAGTATACCAGGGACAGGTGGTGATGTGGGAGGCATACTTGAGTTGTTGGGGCGAGGGGGAGGAAGGTGTTGTGATTGATACATACCAGTCATGCTAGAACCTTCACCAACATCTGCAGCAAAACTTTGTACCATATCATCACTCTGTGGTCTCTCACAAAATTTCATTGCCTTCAGGACAAAATTGTCATCGTGTAGCTCAAAAGGGGTGCTGCAAATCAAGAAATCAAAATTTTAGAAAGATATAGACATTTGAGTATATAATGAAAAAGTTAAGTTTAACCAAAGGAGTATCAGAGCCTGAGCATAAATCCCCCTCGCTTCCCCCCTATGCTCCTTTTGTCGCATTGTTTGCTGGTTTTCAGATTGGCCGATGCCTTGTGTCAAATGCACAAAAGAAATTGAAAAGCAAGCAAAATTTTCTTACCTATTAAAATCAAAATGCACCAGCTGCATATCTTCTGATATTTCCACCTCCACAGTTGCATGAGGGCGTGTCTATTGTTTCATATGCCAAGGGAGAACAAGAAAAGTGAGAAACATCAAACAAGTTCAGTAGAATATCAACGAACTGTCTGAAAGTACCATTACCACAGGAATTTCATTTACATTAATAAAGCAACCTGACCTATTGTCACCATCGTTTCATTTCAAGATGACAATTGTGCAAGCTTACCATGCTTTATGATTGCAGGATCATGTCTATTGTACTTCATGCCTCAATATAAAGAAAATTGAGACAGGATAAACAAATCAGCAGAGTGAATCTGCATTAACAAGGGCAGGCACAATATACACACATACAGATAATCCACTTCATCAATTAATCTATTGGCACAGACACGTTTGGTGAACCATCTATTTAGGAGATTAGCATATATAAAACCTATTTATGTGCACAAAAATGCTTTCATGTCATACGTTCTCCAAGTACACAGTTCAAACACTGGTAATCAAGTACTAAGCATAACTTCTTTTCCCTTTTACCTTTTTGATCAATCAAAATCCCCCAAACTCTCAGTTAAAAACTGGAGACCCTCCCTGAATCCAACAATTGTTGTGTAGCATGAAATTATTTTATTAGCTTCAAAAGCTCACAAATCATATGATAACAAATTCTAACAAGAAAGTTTACAGTAAATTAGATCATTTATAACAGGTGTGAACTTGTAGAGATTTGATGGAATTAATAAATAAAAGAGTAATACTAGGAATATCAGGTAGTTATTCAAAGTTGTATCCAACTGATGACGTGGCTTTCATCAATCGGATGGTAGGTTTTATAATTTTAAAATGGCTAATTGCCCCATCTCACTATCCAATTGATGAAAGCCATGTCATCACTTGGGATACAACTTGAAATCCCTAATATTACTCTAAATGAAAATAGCTAAAAATATAAGACACTTCCTTGAAGAAGATAGAATAGAAGACATAAAAGCTAATGATTTAACATTGAATTTCTTTTTTCACGACTAAACTAAAACCTTCAATCCATGTCTATGATCCCTGGGCTCTGAGCTTGATTCCTTAATGGAGATTTCTAATTATGTTAACAGATCAGGCATGTCAACTGAAATAAACAATGCGACAAAAGTTCAAAGGATGTGTGCTCTGTTAGGACTAGACCTCTATGAGCAACTAAATTGTCATAAACAAGCGGAGGTCCAATAAACCCAGTGTAGTAACCAAAACGGAAATACTTGCAACACAAAGCTCATAGAAATTACAACTAAACAGTACGTGATACTTCAGGACTTTCTTAGTAGTGAAGTTAATATGACAAATAATTTCTTTCATCTATCAATAGATTAATCCACTTTCTCATAATAAATCTGGCACAAAAGAAGGCAATATATCATATAGCCACAGTTGACATTACAACTTGAAAGGCTGAACAAAAAAGATGACCTCTACTTTTGTTTCTTCCTCCAATACAATTCATACCCTGAATCAAATAAAATATTCAAATGTTGATTCCCATCATGCAACCATTGACTAAAGACCAGCCAGATTTTACTAATAACTAAACCAGGAATCACTTTACAAATTTTAAAACTTGTGGCTAAAATTCAATTGCAGCATCTTTAAATTTATTGAAGGGAAGACTGGCACCACAATACAGGAGAACTATTCAGAAGAAAATCTACCTGCACCAGAATAAAAGGTAAAGTCACACCACCACTGGGAGCATTCCCTGAACTATATAATTGCTCATTCCGTTCTATGAGGTTCTGAAGCCCTACAAACTTAACGAAGGAACAACAGAAGTCAGCCCAAATAGTACCAAAATCAAATATGCTTCAGTCAAATAAGAAAACCATCAACCTAACAGCATGAAGAATAAAAGTTCATGCCAGAAATGAATTGCAAAAAAGAAAATGCTGAAGGAGAAACTAAATAGTAATTCTTACTTGTTCCTCTAGTTCCTGCAGATAGGCAGCTTTCTTTTCAATTCTATTTCTCAGTCCAAGACGATCAGCCTGCATTAAACACTTATTAAAAGTTGGATAGGCTCATATATTATTCAGAGCCGTCACAAATGAGAAATAAGAAATAACACCAAAGACATGCACATGTAAGTGTATGATACCTTTAATTCTTCAATATCATTCAGGCTAGTGCGAGGAAGACCCTTCCATTGTATTTCTTTTTTATCCTTTGATATAATATCCATCGCCATGAGTACATTCAGGGCATCATATACCCTCCGCCTTATGTTTTTCTCATCATATTGTTGCTGTTCAAGTAAAGATTTAACATAAGAAGACCAGCTAAGTTTCATTTTGTTGATAAATCACTGATATAAGCATGCAGATTAAATATCTATCAGCCAGATGGAAGAATAGAAACCTGATCAGGAGATGCTAAACTGTTGCTAGGATCGGCAAATTCAGCTACAAGTTCATCTGCAACCTGAAAATTACTTTCAACTTGCAGATCAAGACTTTATGAATAAAATATGCAGTATCAAACAGATAACAATGAGGAAAGAGGAAGAAGAGACAATGACAAGCAAAAATAAAACACAAAAAATATTATTTCTGCAGAAGCTTAATACTATCCATGTAATTGTATATGTTACATACGGAAAGAGAAATGGAGATAATAAATAAGTGGAACTTAGAATTTTAGCTTTGACTATTCCACTTTTTTATGAATTACTCTTGATTATGGACATCAGAGGTTAATCAGCTTCAAGAGCCAACAGGGAAGTGCAGATGGAGACTTCCAAATAGAACACGCACCCAAAAATGGAGTCAAAATACAGCTTTTGAATATATGGCAAGGTACATAGAACCATATTCACTGATTACTTCCAGATCTGAAATAATATTCGCAAATTATCTTTAACAAAATTGATGGGAAAGGTGAAAACCAACAAAGGATATTAAGAGTTTAAACAACTGGCTTTAGAAACAACATCCTCAGTTATTATGTAAAAAAACTACAAAAAGTACCAAATGGTCGTCAAACTTCCAAAAGACTCCTTAGTCCTATATGCATTGGTTAGAATTACTACTCGGTTCTCTCCATTATCCATTTTCTGATTGGAGACAGAGAAAAGGACACAAGCTACACTGGATGCAGTTCCAGTCATTAACACCACAAGTGATGTCCATGCACTACCAACAAGTGATAGTTTTAGACGTTCAATCATCTTGAGATCTTGAATTATATTTTCAGCTCCATCATGCAGAAGAGACCAAATAGGATTATTGTTTAATAATACAGTACATATCTTAAATCCATGAGATTCAATCTCCAAGAACTGTAGTGAAAACGATAACCTATTAAATTTTGAAACTGATCAATCAGGATCCAAAATCCATCACTGTCCCTAGGAATTGACTAGGGATGGAAACTAGGCAGGCAGGGGGCAGTGACCCAACCCTAACTCATCCTGCTTCCTAAATATCCACTTCCATTCTCGCCCTAGGGCTCATCTACAACTACAGGCTATATAATCCTTCCATCCATGATGTACAAGGTGGCTTAAGTCATTGTAATTGTCTTACCTCATCATGTAAATCCATTCCAAGCCATACTTTATTGAAAACCAAGTTTGCGATTTACAAATCCTAAGAAACATCAAGATTCTTTGTTTGATGATGGTTCAACAGTCTCGATACACATTCATTTGCTCATAATTTTTCCCCCTTTACCCAAGATAACCCAAGAAAAACCATATAAGTATCCTCAGCACCACTAGCCTCATCGGCACTCTATTCACTCTCCTCTAAATCCACTATATGCCTGCTCTTCACCATCCAAAAATCTCCTTTGAATTAAAAAAGAAATGAAGAGATAAGTGCCGCTGAAAGTTAAGGATATAAAAGATTCACTTGAAAAAACCAAGGAATTCATGTGGACACCACATCCTTCAGATTTTGAACATACTTTAGTAGTAGCGAAACAATTAACTCAATGGCAAATCTAGAGCATTATCCAGAAACAGATAGGTCATCTACATACAAAAATGAGCACTCACAAGAATGGAATTTGATAGAATAATTGCAAACAATGAATGCATATGAATGACTTCAAGAAAACACCTGACCTCACCTCATTGTATGTGGTTCTTCCCTTGCTTTCCACTTTCTCACACACTGGAAACAACCAATAAGATTCGAAACTTAAAATCAGCAAGAAAAATATTACCACTTACAAATCAGGGAAGACAAGCATGTAGAACGCCTTCCACATGGAATAGCTTCTCAAAAACAGGCACATCTAGTCATAATTTCTATCTGTTTATATAACAATATCTGATGAACATAAAAAAAACAACTAGGAAAAAAGGGGGAATAGATAGATAATTATGAATCAATCAAACACCTTTCATGCTAAATTGGCGAAGTCCTCGACCACTTTTATCTCCTCCACCAGCCCTCTGACCCCTCTTTTTCTTCTTGCTACTGTTTATAAAACAAAGGATCAGCAATAATACATAAAAGACATTGAAGCTAACTTTCAAAGGAACGACAGACACAAGATGGAGCATTATGGCCATAGTGCAGTAAATTCAAGCCACTTCCATGATTACATGATTTAAACAACTACAGGCTGAACGATTAGAATAGGAATAAAGCTAAGATTTCTTTAAGTAAACTCTCACTAATTACATCCACATCATAAACCTTCAAAATCAATCATGTTTAACGAGTATACTACCCTTTCCATATATTTGCATAGCATTATAGCAAGAATAAAGAAGAAAGGTTGAATCTGTAGATGATTATGCAATTTAGAGGTTGGTATAGCCTCCAAGAAGAAATTCTAGCGTAAAACATGTTGGATTATACAACTACAACCACCCAGCCCAACCATGATTCAATCAACAATAACGCAGTTTAAAGACAATCATCTAACTCCCACAAAATTCAAGCTGAAGCAAGGTTTTTTTGTACTCCATAAATTCATTGGGAAGGTTTCTACAACCTTTATAAATTATATAAAGGATTTACAGATTTCGATGGTTACTGGAATTAAAACCAAAACAACATTCAATTCCCAGATATTACAAATACTTATATAATCAAAGATTCCAAAATCCCTTCAAACCCTCAAACCATACAAACCATATCAAACACGCAACCAAATTCACCAATCAAACGACTTATACCCATAAAAACTCCAAGCTCGAAAACTATAAAAATCAATTACTAACCCAACAGCGCCTTGGGAGCCGGCATCATCCCCGTGAATGTCGAGGTGGTTTAACCTCAGAAAAGTGCTATCACTTGCCGGCGTAGCCATTCCTTGAGACGGCGAACCCACGCTGCCGCTAGTAGACACCGATTGACCCGAAACGGTTGTAACCCACGACCTCGTTGTACCTCCTCCACCTCTAGAGGTGGCAGGCGCCGGAGGGTGCCGGTCCGCATCTTCTTGATGGTGGCTGTTATTCCCAGTAACCATAAATACCCAACAAAATATCAAACAAACAACAATTAATCAACCAATTCTTAGTAATTTCAGGCGGTCTTTGAGCATTACTGAGGCTTTATGTTGTCCTCGGATTTTTCTTCTTTCTCGTGCGATAAAATAATGACTAAAAAAAATAATAATAAAGACTGATGGGGGAAGTTGGGTGAAAGAGCAAGAGAATCAATTTGAAGAGGGGTCTCAAAATTGTGAAAAAGAGGGAAAATACTGGGGGAAGTTGGGTTGGTTCTGTTTGCAGGCAGGATTTTATTGGGTTAGAGTGGAAAGTAATTATGATTTCAACCTAAATTTTAGCGGCATTTGTTAATTAATAAATACTACATTTTCTTTGAAAAAAAATCAATAATAATAAATTTTACTTATAATTAGTAAGTTTTTTTTTTAAAAAATCCGGAAACTCAAATAGCCACCCAACATCCCAGGATTTATCCCGGGAACCCCCCAGGATTTATCCCGGGAACCCAAGCCCTCGACTATTTTTGGACAGCGTCATTAGGACGGGACTCAGGCCTAAGTCAGAAGCATCCATGATATACTACGACAGATACATACCCTACGACAAACGATACCAAACGACGATAGACAAACGACAAATGGTACCAACTTGGACAGTGTCACTAGGACGGGACTCAGACCTAAGTCAGAAGAGTCCATGATACCCAGATAAATATCCTATGACAAACGATACCAAACGACGACAGACAAACGACAAATGATACCAAATGATTGAAGAAAACTAAGACTGACCCCCTAAACACTTCAACAAGGATGACTTGAGGGGAATTGAACTTGGGATATTGAGGTCCCAAGCCCAACCCCCACCTCCAGGCCACC
>JAVXUL010000005.1:2481169-2503454 GCA_035590515.1 Trichilia minutiflora | reverse complement strand
GGTTGTGTTGTGATGTTGTGATGAGGTTGAGATTCGTCCACCTATGAGTCTCGTCGAGTTAGTCACGGATGTCACCCTGTGATGGCTCGAGGCAAACGTCAGTGTTGGGCATCTCTTTCTGATAAATCTACATACTTTATAACTGTTGCATTTTAAACCTGTTTTTCTTAAATAGCATATTTTCCTGCACACAAAACCCACTGACAGTCTCGGAACGCCCACGGCCAGGGTAGTTATCGGAAAAAGAGTCAGTCCAATGATTTTATACTATGATTTTGGAAACTTTATTTGGATATGTGCATGTAGATATTACATGGTTTTTGATTATATTTTATTCTGTTCACTCACTGAGTATATTCTCGTATACTCACTCCCCTCACCTCTCAGTTTCAGGGAAAGCGATAGGTTAGGCTCAGGCGATGGTGATCGCTTCAAAACTGAAGGCTCAGGTATAGCCAGATCGACTCACTTGGTTGATACCGTAGTCTACTGGTGTTCTTTTGGGTTTTCTTTTGTTGTTGAACTTATATGAATGATAAACAGATTTGTAATAAATATTTTGAACTTGCTTTCGGGATGGATTGATTTCTATGAATTTTATTATGATGGATGATTTATTCATTTGGTGCACACAAAAATATTTGAAGTGTTTGTGGCTTTGTCTATATATACATATTGGAAGTTTGGGTGTTAGGTTGGATTTTGTTTGGAAGTGTGATATGATGTTTTTGTGAAAAATAGATTTTTTTATAAAAGCCTTACAGGCCTACAGGTTGTATTCTGGGTGATTGAGTACATCCTGGAGGTCTGTGGCAGTTGTCACAGGTGGGATCCACGGGTCAGGGTGTGACACATTTGATCGGATATCTTCATCAAGCTGATATGTGGTTCATCTAATTATTTGTTTGGATATTCATACCGAGCCGAGTGTTATGTTTGTGAAAATTTTTCTAAGTTACCTGCTTGGAAAAATGTTCCATTCTAAGCATACATTCAAGGCATGACTAAAAGAAGAGCAGAATTAAAAGAACAAACTTTTAGTAAAATATATGATTATTACAGGACTTTATTACTACAAAAGACCCGACCCTACTAGTCTTCATTTGTAACTAAGGGGTCTTTAGGTGTCGGGTCTGCGGGAAGATCCTACGGAGGCTGCTCAGTCATTTTGGGAATGTCGACGAGAACTCCCTCGGCTATGGTACGCGAGGCTACGATTTCTTTATTTGCTTCTGAGTCTTTGACCCCAAAGTCAGGTAAATCGCGTCCCAGCTCCTCATAAAGCCACCCGAGGTCGAGGTGAGGGTACTGCTTGTGGAAGGTTTGGTAGGTCAAATCGATGGCCTGATTCATTGTTGCCTTTCCCTCTGCCTTGGCGACTGCTACTACAGCCTGGGTTCTCTCGGGCTCGTCGGCCAGCTGCTTCTTCAATATTTCCAGCTCGGATTACTGTAACGCTATACAGACTTCAAATTGGTGTTCTCGAGATCAAGTCCCGAGTGAGCAGATTTCGATGAGGCTAGTTAGAGTTCGAGCTCTTCCTTCTCTTTGAGTCACGTCGATTCCTTTGCCTTCCATTGGGCCCTCTCGGTGGCCAGGTCAACCTCTGCCTTTTCCCTTTTTTTGACGACGAAGGCATTTTCTTTTTCGAGCTTCTTAATTTTACTTGTCTCATCTCTCTGAGCCTCTACCTGCTTCTTCAACTGATAGCATACCTGCAAATGAAGTGAAGTTTTATTGACTTACGTGTAATGAGCAAATGTTAAAAGTTAAGTGTTGCACTTACCCATAGACCCTATCTATACACGAAGTCTATGGCCTCGGTCTCCTACGGGTTGTCGAGTTTCTCAGCAATGGGCGGGGCTACATGCCACCCGACGTCATTCATCATATCCAAAAGGTGAAGGAAATGCTTGTGTTTTTTTTTGGGAATGTCCTCCACCCTCAGCTCGACTATCTTGGCAGCCCCATAAAAGTCTGCATCGACTTTTGCGGAGCTCGGCCCCCCGAGTTTCAACTTTTTTGGCTCTGGGCTAGTCGAGGGGTCGTCCTAGGGCCTTTTTTGTCCCTTGACAGGGGGTGGTTTCTCCACCACTACACCTTTCCCCTTGTCCAGGACAAATGTTGGGCCAGAATCAGAATCAGACTCTGAGGGCCCCTGTTTTCTCCATCTGATGAGCGCCTCTCCCCCACCTTATTACTCTTTTGGTAGAGGAGTTTGTTTGGAGGGCTCACCAGTCTTCTTCTTGACTAGTTTACCCAAAGAGGCCAAGGCTGATGGTTTCCCAGACATGGTTATTCCTGTAAAACGATAAATAAATAGTTAATCATTTTCGCAGCAAAAACATATATATATATTCTGGAATCGGATATTTATGAAAAAATTATACTATGGGCAAAGTTCTTCTTCTGTAGGTTCACAAAATCCCTACTCGGGCACGTTTTCACCAGACCCGAGGCCATCAAGTTTAATTCAGAAAGCAACGATTTCTGATCTGGGGATTGGTTTCTAGCCCGTCTTATGGTTTCCAGGCTTCGGTGGTTCAGGTCTGCATCTCCCGATCAAAAAATGGCCTCACTAAACGCGCTCGGAACGGGAAGGTGTGGCTCAAAATTTCAATTTTTCATCATAAAAAACCATCTGCTCTTCCAGTCCTTATTACTGGTGGGGTTCCCCTTGATTGAGTTAGGTTTTTGAGGCCTAACCTGGATATAAAACCACCCGGGATTCTTCCTAAGGTTCTTTTTAAGCACGAACATGTGCTCTATCTCCTCCATGGAGGGCGAAAAGTCAGATATTTGTCCCCATAGCACGTATAGCCCCGCTAATGTCCTCTAACCATTCAGATTCATTTGATAGGGGACTATCCTTATATTGGTCAGGACCCGATAGAAGTAAAACTGTAGAGGTAACCTCACCCCTAGATGGAACAACTCCTCATTGAAGGCCACTTCGCCCTAGGAGGAGTGCTGAGGAGTTCATGGGCCTCGGGGACTCGGAGGTATACATCCTCTGGGATTTTATAGAGTGCTGTATAAGCCTCTAGATCGGTCTCTATGACTGTTAAGGTGAACCATTCCTGCTCATAAGAAGACTGGACCTCGAAAATGGGCTTTAGGTTGGCAACTAATTCCAAGCCCTCTTCTATATTGTCTCCCCTAGTAACAGCCTCAGGTCGAGTTGTAGAGCCAGAAACAGATTCTATTTTTGCTCAGAAAAACAAAAAGTAAAACAATCAGGGGGCTATTTAGGGATCATTGACAACCCTTAAACACTTTTCTACAAGTTTCCTACCAAATACCGAGACAGTTAAGGTCTGTTACCTAGAACCGAGACGATAATAAGGTCTTTGTTCCCTCACTCAAAATTACTCAATCATTACACCCTAGCAAACAACCTATTCTAATGGATTTTCTACTCTACCCGAGAATATATTCACATATGTTTATTCAAAATCCAAAATAACATCATCACAGCATTATCGCAAATAAAAAAAAAAACCTCAAAAGTGGAGGGAAACATACCGAATATGATATTGTCCGAGTTTGTCTGGAGAAAGAGGAGAATGCTGAGAATCGAAGACCTTTGAGAACCGCGAAGAAAGCTCTGACATGGGTGCTCAGGAAATCTTTGTTTACAGGTAATAGTAGAGAGAGAAGAAAAAGAATTCTCAAGAAGAAAGGGGGTATTTATAGACAGGTGAAAGGAAGACTAAATAAATCTTGATCGTTGTGTCTGATCCAGCGGACAGGGGAATACCACGTCACCCAAATATGAAACGTAAGGGGTCTGGTCTTTTCAAACTTTTCAAAATTTAAATAAGAAGTTGAGCCCTCTATCTCAGTGATATCATTACGGTCCGAATATTAGAGTCTCTCAGACTGGTCTATCAATAGGATAATGACACATGGGTGACGGTTACGTTTTCAAAAAGTTAATTGAAAGGTCAAGATTGGATGCCAGCCGAGCAGACTTTGGGTAATTTTCAATTAAAAATTCTTTTAACTAAAAAATGGGGGGCTTAATATTTGGGTATTTTATCAAGGCCCAGGCCCATTTCCAAGCCCTTCTTCGAGCTCATCCTGTAATCATATTACCCCTTATATGAACCCCTTGGTACAACATTATCCCGAGGACCCTCTACGCCACTCAGGGAATAGAGGGATTCCCTCGGGTAGTCTACCCGAGACGATTGATCAAGAGGTCTCCTTTGAATTATTCACGGTTGACTCACACTCGGGAGAAAGGTCTCCAACGACCACCACTCTGGGTTCTTCTCGGAGCGTCGGACCGATATGTTCCATGTACTGCAGTAGGGGCTTAGGAACACCCATAACACATAGGCCTCCACTATGCTTTCGCATGGTATCATCAAAGCCATAACCTGTCCCATGGGAGTGCTCTAAGGACTGAGGATTTCTGTCTCAAGAGGACTGGAAGCACTGTTCAGGGGAATGTATGTTCGGAGCCTCGGGTAACATCAACACTCAGAAGGGGTCAGTACTTATGTCTCAGGTAGCCCGCACTCAGGTCTCGGAGACTTTGGAGATCTTATCTCAGGGAATGTAATCGGGGCTTTAGGGCACACGTGGCAAGGGTACTAACTAATTCTCCCACTCCTAATGATTTTAACAGCAGGCTTTTTGAACATGTCAGCCATGCAACAACATGTATTCAAAGGTATGAAATCTTAGGCTTTTAATATACAGAATCCAGGAACCGTGAGAGGTACATTTTTTTTATCTCAGACAAGAACATTCTATATTTTACACTGACTCTGTCACGTTCCGACCCTAGTCGGCCATGTGAAAACCATCGCGAATTCCAGAAATACATCCTATTACTTAGGATGTACTCCCAGAACCCGCAAGGTATTAGTACCTATTTTCAAACTCATTAACAAAAAATAACACAAAATATAGAAAATGGAAGATTTTCAATCGTATACATATCAATCTCTGTATTTTACAAAATACAACACATAATCCTCATGGTCAAGCCAAATACATAAAATGTCTTCGATACAAATCATTTTTCCTGTAGTGGACCATAATGTAAAAACCTGACTCGAGTACCTGAAAACTTGCTAAATCACACTTCAGCTACGCTATCCCATGCCCGATTACACTATCCTGAAAGAAGAAAGTGAGGGGTGAGTATTTGAAAAATACTCAGTGAGTAGACATACAACAAAACAGAAATCAGAGGCTTGTGGATTGATTACGACAAATCCTCGTAATCATAAAACCAGTCATAGTGAAATGTGGTATCATATGCATGATTAGAAAATCAATATCACATCAAATGTGTATGACCCCTCGGTTTATAGGATCCCACCCACTCTACCTGAGTTGTATGGCCGATCTGTAACCCTGGTTCGGGATGTGTGCCTATGTATAATATCCCTCGGTCTATAGGATCCCATCCACTCCCCTCAGAGCAGTATGGTTGATCCGCAACCCTGGTTGGGGATACAATATAAAAGGGCTAGCATGCTTTAGTCTGGACATATGGATTCCACCCATCCTTTCCGGGACTGTATGGCAAACCCACATTCTGGGGACTATTGGATTCCACCCACTCTCTAAGAGCTGTATGGCCAATCCTCACCCATAATTATTAGCATGGCACACTAAATCACAAATCAAAATCATCGGCCCATCAGGACAACATAAATCATTGGTGGCTCACAAGGCTAAAAATATCATCTATGGCTCATCGGCCAAAACAATATAACAACTAGCATGGCACCCTGGCCATAATGTATAAACCATGATGCCACATTCACATACATGCATAACATTGGCCTCCGGCCTTACATCACAATATCATAACATACAATAGGCCTCCGACCTCACATTACAATATCATAACATATAATAGGCCTCCGGCCTCACATTCATGGCAATATAGGTTTTCACCATAACCTATCTCTGTCACAAATAAGGGGTCAACCCGGCCACCACGCAACATACATCCAACGCCTCCTCATTTTAATCATATATACATATCCACATGCTATCCTATAGCATTATATTCATTCATAATTAGCAATAAATGAGGCGAATGGAAAGAAGGTGTCCACTCACAGTCCTAGGGTGGGAAACACCCTCTCGGTATCCTCCTCACGCGGAGATCCTCCCGTCTCGGCTGTCGCTCCTAGACCCGTAGGCGAGCTTAGAGCCCCGATTGGCTTGAATCCCTCTTTTCTGCTACTGTTCACCATCACCTTCTCTTCGTGATTTCACGGGAACTGTCACGTGAATCTTCGATCAGAGGGGATTTCTGGGTTCTGATGTTGATTCTCAGTTCATAGGAACTGGAATGGCGAAGTTTGATGGAGGAATGGTTGAGATCAGTTTACAGGGATTTGAGAGAGTGGTTTCTACTGTTCTGGTAGAGAGAGAAGCTAAAATTTCAAAATGGGGAAGACGACCTGTCCCCAAGCATAAATACTATGTAATCCCCCAAAGGTGTCGATACGTTTCAAAACGTATCGATACCTTGGCATTTTCCTTACAATGTATTGATATATTTGGCCAAAATACTGTTCATAAGCCTGCAGGGTGTCGATACCTTCCTCAACATATCGACACCTTTCGTCACAAATGGGTTTCATCACCGTACCAACGTGTCGATACCCCTTATCAACGTATCGATGCGTTGGGCACTGTTCACTGTTCATCGTGCCTTTAAGGTGTCGATACCCTTCACCAAAGGTATCGATACCTTAGGCCCCAACAGCAAACGTATCGATACCTTCCTCAAAAGTGTCGATACCCTTGGCCTCAACCTCAATGTATCGATACGTTTCCCCAAACGTATCGATACCCTTGCTTCTGATCCTCCTTCCGAGGACTACAACTTCAATTGGCCATAACTTTTAGGTCGGATATCCGTTCGGAACCAATAATATATCAATGCGAAGCTCTCTCTGAGATCTAAAAAAATGATGAGAATTTTTTCTCAATTGGAGATGATTTCAGGGTCAAAATCTAGATCTTTCTCATAAACTCATATCCTACACTATAATCTTATTCGAGACATCTCCTTCAAGTTCTATACCCTCTCGTGCACAATCTAACCACGAAGATATGCACGAACACTCTTGAGGGATTTACTATTATGTCCATAATACTAAGAGACGGGTTTCACATTTAATATAAAAAAACAGATTATAAATCGGATATCCCGATCAAAATTTTTTTTATTTATTTTAATTGAACAATTAAAAAAACTTAAAAGAAAATTTTCAAACTCATCCAAAATCAATCGACTTCATCTAAACTTACTCAAAATACTTAATAAACAATAAAATAAAATAAAATAATTATTTTTAGTATCCGAACAAATATTTTTTTAAAATAACGAAAATGTCCCTAAGGAACAAAATAACGAAAATGCCCCTATTTTAAAAAAATAGGGTGTAACACTTTCAAGATTTACAAAGATTAAAAATGAAGGACATATCACATTTGGAGACAATACTAAAGAAAAAAATTTTTGGTACTAGAATTGTTAGTAATGAGCATTTGACATTTATTGAGAATGTACTTTTGGTTAGAAATTTGAAGCATAATCTTCTTAGGATAAGTCAACTTTGTGATAAAGGATATGTGACTATATTTAATAGTTCTCATTGTAAGATTAAAAATATTATGGATGATAAAGTTGTGTTCATAGGAGAAAGAAATGAAAATATTTCTACCATTGATATTGAATGTGCATCATCATTGAAAATTGTTTTTTTGTATTGCATAAAAATAATTGATTGTGGCATAGAAGACTAGGTCATGTGAACATGGATTTAATTTTAAAAATTTTTAAAAATGACCTAGTGAATGGACTTCCAAACATTAAATTCAAAAAAGATAATGTTTGTGATGCTTGTTAATTTAGAAAACAATTCAAAACCTCTTTTAAATTAAACTTCTAGATTTTCAATTTTAGACCCCCAGAACTTTTGCACATAGATAGATCTATTTGGTCCTTCTAAAACAGCGAGTGCAGGAGGCAAACATTATGCTTTCATAATTGTTGATGATTTTTTAAGGTTCACTTGGATATTATTTTTGGCATCTAAGGATGAAGCCATTCATATGTTTTCAAAATTTTCTAAAAAGGTTCAAAATGACAAAAGTACTACTATTGCATATATTAGAAGTGATCATGGTGGTGAATTTAATCATTTGTTTAAAATATTTTGTGATGAGTATGGTATTGAGCATCAATTTTCTTGTCTTAAAATCACTCAACAAAATGGTATTATAGAAAGAAAGAATAGGTTTATTCAAGAAACGGTTAGGACTATGTTAAATAAGTTTTCTTTTTCTCATTATTTTTGAACCAAAGCCATTAATACTTCATGTTATATATCGAATAGAATTTTGATTAGACTTAATCTTAATAAAATCCCTTATAAGCTTTGGCATGGAAGAAAACCCAATATTGACTACTTTAAAGTTTTTGGATTAAAATATTTTATTTTGAGCACAAAAGATAATTTGAGAAAATTTGATTCTAAATCCGATGTTTAAAATTTTCTCGGATATTTATTAACTAGCAAAGCGTATAGAGTTTCAATAAAAGAACCTTAGTTATTAAGGAGTCCATGCATGTCACCTTTGATGAATCTAATCTATTCTCTTCGAAGAAAGTTGTGTGTGAAGATGAAATTATAAATGAAATGAAGAACATGGAACTTGAGAAATCAAAGAAGGATATGTAAGGTAACCCTCAAAAAAAGAAGAAATCATTATTAAAGAAGAGGAGGAGAATAACAAGGGAGAGGATGACAATGCTCAATCACTCCTCAAGGAGTGAAAGTTTACAAAATCACATCCTAAAGATTTGATTTTAGGGAGTTTATCATATAGTATTATGACTAGGTCTAACATTAGAAACATTTATAACAATGTTGCATTCATATCTCAAATTGAATCTAAAACTTTTCTTAAAGTCTAAAAGGATGAATATTGGATCATGGCAATGCAAGAAAAATTAAATCAATTTGAAAGAAATAAAGTATGAGAATTAGTTTTAATATCGGATCATTAAAGTATTATTGAAACAAAATAGGTCTTTAAAAATAAAATGGATGAGTCTAGGTTAGTTGTAAGAAATAAAGATAGATTAATGGTTAAGGGATACAACTAATAAGAAGGAATTGATTTCGATGGAACTTTTGCCCCTTGTAGCTAGACTTGAGTCTATTATGATGTTGCTTGTCTTTGCATGCTATAAAATTTTCATTTTATATAAAATAGATGTCAAAAGTACATTTTTAAATAGATACATTATGGAGGAAGTTTATGTCGAATAACCTTTTGACTTTGAAAATCATGATTTTTCAAACCATATTTTTAAATTGTCAAAAGCTTTATATGACTTGAAACAAGCTCATAGACTTTGGTATGAAAGGTTGAGTAAATTCCTTTTAGAAAATGTGTTTAGCATAAGCAAGGTTAACACAACATTTTTCCTTGAAAATTTTTGTAAAAGGTATGATCTATTGATAATTCAAATATATGTGGATGATATTGTTTTTGTTTTAACTAACATATCTTTATATGAAGAATTCTCTAATAGCATGAGAAAGGAATTTAAAATAAGCATGATGGACTAGCTAAAATTTTTCTTGGGGTTACAAATAAAGCAAATGAAAGATGGGATTTTCATTACCCAATCCAACTACGTCAAAGATCTACTTAAGAGGTTTGGTATAGAGATGTCAAAAGTTGCTACAACTCCCATGGGCTCAATTGTAAAATTATATAAGAATGAAAAAGGTAAAGAGATTAATGTTAAGAAGTATAGAGGTATGATTAAATCCTTTTTTTGTTTTACCACTAGTATACTAGATATAATGTTTGCCATGTGTGTTTGTGCTAGATTTTAATCAAGTCCTAAAAGTCACACTTGAATACCGTTAAAAGAATTTTTAAATATTTGGGAGGTATTATTGACTTAGGTCTATGGTTTCTTAGGGGAACATATTTTGGTTTGACAAGCTATTCCGACGCCTACTTTATCGGTTGCAAAGTCAATAGAAAAAGTACTAGTGGTTTAGTAAGAAACAAAATTCGGTTACAATCTCTACGGTCGAAGCCGAATATATTACTGTCGAAAGTTATTGTACCCACACTCTTTGGATGCAACATACTTTTAGAGACTATGGAATTCAGTTAGACCACTTCCGAATATTGTGTGACGATACTAGCACCATAAACTTGTCTAAAAATCCTGTATGCCATTCAAGAGTTAAACACATAGAAATTAAACATCACTTCCTTAAGGATCATATTAAAAAAGAAGATGCCTCTATTGAAATTTGTTTCGACGGACAAACAAGTTACGGACATTTTCACTAAACCTTAAATGAGGATAGATTTTGCATTCTAAGGAAAGAATTGGGAATAGTAGAGATAGCACATTAAGTATGTTTGAATAATGGATGATCAATGTGTTGATATATTCTTGAGCATTAATGAGTTCATTATTTGATATTGTGCATATATGTTACTCTCTATTGATTTCTATTAATTTTAACTTGGCATCAATGACAACTGAGGTAATTAAATATTATACTCACGTATTTTGGTGACCCTATATATGGCTATAATCTTGTTATAATAGTGTTTATGTTATGAATGTCAATAATGTTATGATATTAGGATGATTTTTTTTTTGACCTTATGCATATGTTTGACATTCTACATCTTTTTATCTATATTGGATACAAGAGATGATTTAATCATAATGTCGGTTGAGATTTTGCTAACATAAAAATTTTGTAAACTTCGGTCGATCGAATTGTGTCAATTTGTTGCCATAGAACCTTTGTAAACTTCGGTCGATTGAACTTTGGTTTTAACGGCTAATTTTTTTAAATTTTCCTATATATAATGCATTGTTTTCATTTTTGGCGATTGAGAGCAATATAGAATGAATTGAAAACATACTAAAATCATCTTTAGGCATTTCTAAGAATTTTTTGAACTTTCATTTGTTAAATACTTGTTTTTTATACTTGTAAGAAATTCTTTAGGAAATTATTATTGAAAGATTTTCTTTCTATTTCTCTTGTAATGTTCTCTCTTGTAAAAAGTGGAAGGAAGAGTTCCTCTCACTTAGGTTGGCATTAAACACTTTTAGGAATATGTTATAAGGTTTGGAGGTGAACCATTAAAAAATCTCTAAAAATATAACTTGTTAATCTTTATTGACAAAACTTGATTAGTAAAATACTTAAAGTGGTCCTTGAAAAAGTGGATATAAATATTATTGGCCGAATCACTATATATTATTATGCCATTATTTTCTTATCCTTTCTTTCTTTTGAATCTCTTATTTCTTGTCACTTGCTTAAATTACCTGAGTTAAAATTTTTGTAGGTTCAAAAATTGATTATTATTGCTTTGAAAATTTTAAAATTCAATTCAACTCCTATTGGATTGTCTTTTGTCTAACGAGATTTTGATAAATAGTATAATACCTTTTTATTTAGCGAACGCGTTATATAAAATCTGGTGTACCTCGGAGACCCCAAAATATTAAAGCATACAGTACCTATTAAGGTATTTATAACAAAACCAAAATTAAGATTTTAAAATTAACATAATAAAATTACTGGTGTAGTATATGAGATGATGATATCCCCATCACTTAGAATTTAGAAACTCGTTTTGGGTTTAAAATCCCAAATACAAACCTTTAGCTCTGAAACTCCAAATGCAAAATCATAAAATTCAAAGTACCAAAGCAAGCATTATCTACTAAAATATTTACAACAAAATCAAAATTAAAGTAACGTAATTATTAAAATCGATGCAACTGCACCCATACATCAACATGCTATAGTCAATCTCCGAATATTACTGTTCTAAACCCTATACTTGCAATGAACAGATCCCCATCGGTGGGGATTAGTTTCTGTTTCAATAATTTGATACATAATAAAGTATTAATATCTTCAAATCCATCACCAAAGTATGAATACTTGGTTCTCAAACAAGAATTTCTAACTTGTTAAATTAACTCTTGATTCTGTACGCAGCGGACATATCCTCTACAGTTTAATACAAATAAATCCATTTCTCCTACAATGAAGGTAAAGTAACAGGAAAGAAAAAAGATATGCTAAAACATTTATAATGACTGAATTACTGATATATAAAGCACAGTATTTGCCAGAGTCAAAACCCCTAGGAAGTCTCAAACCCCAAGGAGGAAATAATCTACTTGTCACCTTTCTATATCCCTCCCATTAAAGGCAGAACCAAATGAGCTGTGAAAACTGCAAACGGCCTACCCACATTTCTGGCAAATTACTTTACACAATATACAGGTATGTTAAGATAAGTGCCCATGTAAAGAGGATCAAGTTTGAACAGATCAATGCTCATGCTTGACACGTGCTTTTAGTATACCAGGAAGAGGTGGTGATGTGGGAGGCCCACTCCAGTTGTTTGACTGCAGGGGAGGAAGGTGTTGTGGCGGATACATACCAGTCATGCTAGAACCTTCAACAACATCTGCAGGAAAACTTTGTACCATATCATCACTCTCTGGTCTCTCACAAAATTTCATTGCCTTCAGGACAAAACTGTCATCATGGAGCTCAAAAGGGGTGCTGCAAATCGAGAAATCAAAATTTTAGAGAAATTATACTTTTGACTATACAATCAAAAATCTAAGTTTAGCCAAAAGAGTATCAGAACATGAGTCTAACCCCCCTTGGCTCTACCCCTTTGCTCCTATTGTAGCACTGTTTGCCGGTTTTCAGGTAGCCGATGGCATTGCACAAAAGAATTTGAAAAGCAAGCACAATTTTCTTACCTATTAAAGTCAAAATGCACCAGCTGCATATCTTCTGATATTTCCACCTCGACAGTTGCATGAGGGCGTGTCTATTATGCCAAGGGAGAACAAGAAAGTGAGAAATACCAAACAAGCTCTGCAGAAAATCAAGAAATATCTGAAAGCACAATCACGACAGAAATTTCTTTTACATTAATAAAACCACCAGACCTATGGTCACCCTCATTTCATTTCAAGATGATAATTGTGCAAGCTCACCATGCTTTATGATTGTGGCATCAAGTCAATCGTACTTCAAGCCTCAATATAAAGAAAATTGAGACAGGATAAAAAAATCAGCAGAGTGAATCTGCATATAACATGAGCAGGCAAAACATACACACAAACAGACAACCCACTCCATCAATTAACCTATTGGCATAGGCAAATCTGGTGAACCATCTATTTAGGAGATTAACAAATATAAAACTTATTTATTATATCATGTCATATACACAAAAATGCTTACATGTTGTACATTCTCCAAGTACACAGCTCAAAGACTGATAATCAAGTACTAAGCATAATTTCTTTTTCCTTTAATTTTTGATCCATCAAAATCCCCCAAGCTCTCAGTTAAAAAGTGGAGACCCTGCCTTGAATCCAATAATTGTTGTGAAGCATGAAATTATTTTATTAGCTTCAAAGCTCAAAAATCATATTTGACAACAAATTCTGACACAAAAGTTTCCGGTAAATTAGTTCATTTTTCACAGGTGGGAACTTGTAGAGATTTCTTGGCACTAATAAATAAAAGAGTAACACTAGGGATCTAAGGTAATTATCTGAAGTTGTAGCCAAGTGATGAAGTGGCTTCATCAATTGGATAGTAGATTTTATAATTTTTAAAATGCTTAATTGCCCCATCTCATTATACAATTGATGAAAGCCATATTATCACTTGGGATACAGCTTGAATCTCTAATATTACTCTAACTAAAAATAGCTAAAAATATAAGACACTTCCTTGAAACTAGAATAGAAGGCATCAAAGTCAAATGATTTAACATAAGATTTCTCTTTTCACGACTAAACTAAATAACCTCAATCCATGTCTATGATCCCTGAATGCTGAGCTTGATGGAGATTTCCAATTATGTTAATAAATCCGCATGTCAACTGAAATAAACAATGCCACAAAAATCCAAAGGATGTGTGCTCTGTTAGGCCTGGACCTCTATGAGCAACTAGATTGTCATAAACAAGCAGAACCCTTGAGTAGTGAGCACAATGGAGATACTTGTGACACAAAGCTCATAGCAATTATAACTAAACAGTAAGTGATAATTCAGGTCTTTCTTACCAGTGAAGTTAATATCACAAATAATTTCTTTCTTCTATCAATGGATCAATCCATTTTCTCCTAATAAATCTAGCACACATGAAGGTAATATATAATATAGCCACAACCGACATTCCAACTCAAAGGCTGAACAATCAAGACGACCCTCTAGTTTAGTTTCTTCCTCCAATACATTTCATACCCTGAATCCAATCAAATATTCAAATGCCGATTCCTGTTACAAACCAGTGACCAAAGACCAGCCAGATTACACTAATACCTAAAGCAGGAATCACTTGACAAAATTTAAGAGTTGTGGCTAAAATTCAGTTGCAGCATCTTTAAATTTATTGTAGGGAAGATTGGCACCACAATACAAGAGCAATGTTCAGAAGAAAATCTACCTGCACCAGAATAAAAGGTAACGCCACAAAACCACTGGGAGCATTCCCTGAACTATATAATTGTTCATTCCGTTGAATAAGGTTCTGAAGCCCTACAAACTTGATGAAGGAACAACAAAAGTAAACCCAAATAGTATGAAATCAAATATTCTTCAGTTAGATAAGAAAACCATCAACCTAACAGCATGCAGAAAAAAAGTTAATGCCAGAAATGAATTTAAAAAAAAAAAAATGTCGGAGAAACTAAATAGTAATTCTCACTTGTTCCTCCAGTTCCTGCAGATAGGCAGCTTTCTTTTCAATTCTATTTCTCAGTCCAAGCCGATCAGCCTGCATTAAACACTTATTAAGAGTTGGATAGGCTCATATGTCACAACTGAGAACATGCACACACAAGCACATGATACCTTTATTTCTTCAATATCATTCAGATTAGTGTGAGGAAGACCCTTCCACTGTATTTCTTTTTTATCCTTTGATATAATATCCATCGCCATGAGTACATTCAGGGCATCATATACCCTCCGCCTTATGTTTTTCTCATCATATTGTTGCTGTTCAAATAAAGATTTTAACATACAAAGACCAGTTAAATTTCATTTTTGTAGATAAGATCGCTGATATGAGTATGCAGATGCGATTAAATATCTATCAGCCAGATGGAAGAATAGAAACCCGATCAGGAGATGCTGAACTGTTGCTAGGATCGGCAAATTCAGCTACAAGTTCATCTGCAACCTGCAAATTACTTTCAACTCTCAGATAAAGGCTTTACAAATAAAATATGCAGTATCAAACAGATCAAAAAGAGGAAAGAGGAGGAAGAGTCAATGACGCTAGCAAAAACAATATACAAAAAATATTAATACTGGAGAAGCTTAATTCAAAAGCACAACTCTATCTATATACTTGTATGCATTAGAAAAAGAGAAACGAACATAATAAATAAGTGAACTTAAAATTTTAGCTTTGACTATGCCATTTTTTTGTGAATTACTCTTGATTATGGACATCAGAGGCTAATCAGCTTCAAGAGCCAACAATTAAGTGCAGATGGAGAGTGCCTAATAGAACACCCACTAGAAAATACAAACTTTTGAGTATATGGCAGCCTACATAGAATCATATTCAATGATTACTTCCGGATCAGAAATGATATTCCCTATTGATCTTTAACAAGATTGACGGGAAAAGTGAAAACCAACAAAGGATATTGAGAGTCTAAACAACTGACTTTAAAAGCAGCATCCTCAGGTATTATGTGAAAAAACTACGGAAAGTACTAAATGGTCATTGAACTTCTAAGAGACTCAGTCCTATATGGATTGATAAGTGTTACTACTTGGTTCTCTCCGTATATCCATTTTACAGAGGAAAGGATACAAGCTAAACCACCACCATACCCAATGGTAAATGTGGATGTGGTTCTGATCATTGACCCCACAAGTGATATCCATGCACTACTAACAAACCCAGCAAACAGTTTTAAAGGTTCAATTATCTTGAGATCTTGAACTGTATTTTCAGCTCCATCATGCAGAAGGAACCGAATTGGATTATTGTTTAATAATATAGGATATATATTGAATCTACAAATACTGTAGCTCAAAAATGATAACCTCTCTTAAATTTTGAAACTGATCAATGAGAATCCAAAATTCATCACCGGCCCTAGGAATCACCAAGATTCTTGGTTCAACATTGGAGCTACAGCCTCAATACTCATTCATTTGCTCATAATTTTTGCCTCTTTACCCAAGAAATTTTTGTCCCTTTGCCCAAGAAAAGTTATACATGTATCCTCAACTCAACTAGCCTCATCAGCACTCTATTCCCTCTCCACTAAATCCACTATAGGCTGCTCTTCACCATCCAAAACTTCCTTTGAATTAAAAAGAACTGAAGAGATAAGTGCCGCTGAAAGTTAAGGAAACGAAAGTCACTTGAAGAAACCAAAGAATTCACATGAACACCACATTCTTCAGATTTTGAACATACTTTGGTAGTAGTGAAATAATTAACTCAATGGCAAATCTAGAGCATTATCCTGAAACAGATAGGTCATTTACATACAGAAACAAGCACTCATAAGAAGGATATTTGATAGAATAATTGCAAACAACAAATGCATATGAACAACTTCAAGAAACCACCTGACCTCACCTCATTGTATGTTGTACGTCCCTTGCTTTCCACTTTCTCACACACTGGAAACAACCAATAAGATTTAAAACTTAAAATCAGCAAGAATATTACCACCCACAATTAGGGAAGACAAGCATGTAAGAACTCTTTCCATATGAAATAGTTATTAATTAGCCTCGTAAAAACATGCACATCTAATCATAATTCCACTCTTTTGCTATAACAATATCTAATGAACATAAAAGCTTCATGAAAAGAAAGGGGAATAGATAGATAATTATGAATCAAACACCTTTCATGCTAAATTGGCGAAGTCCTCGACCACTTTTATCTCCTCCAACAGCCCTCTGACCCCTCTTTTTCTTCTTGCTACGGCTTATAAAACTAAGAATCAGTAATAATTTTAAAAGACATTGAAGCTAAAACTTTTAAAGGAACAATGGACACATGGTGGAGCATTGTGGCCACAGTGCAATAAATTCAAGTCATGCACATGATTACATGATTTGAACGACTACAGACTGAATGATTAGAAGAGAATAAAGCTAAGATTTTTTAAAATAAGCTCTCACTAATTACACCCACATCATAAACTTCTGAAATCAAGCAATTTTAACGAGTATACGACCCTTTCTATATATTTGCGTAGCATTATAGCAACGATAAAGAAGAAAGGTTGAATCTGCAAATGATTATGCAATTTAAAGGTTCATATACCCTCCAAGAAGAAATTCTAGCATAAAACATGTTGGATTATACAACTACAACCATCTGAGCCAAACATGATTCAATCAACAATAACACTCTTTAAAGATGAATCATCTAACTCCTCACAAAATTCAAGCTTAAGCAAGTTTTTTGATACTCCATAAATCCTTTGGAAGGTTTCTACAACCTTTATAAATTATTTAAATGATTAACGGATTTCGATAGTTACTGGAATTAAAACCAAAACAACATTCAATTCCCACCTATTACAAATACATATATTCAAAGATTCCAAAAATCCCCTGAAACCTCAAACTTACAAATCCTATCCAACCACCAACCACTTTCACCAATCAAACAACTTACACCCATAAAAACTCTAAGCTTAAAAACTATAAAAAAAAATCAATTACTAACCCAACAGCGCCTTGCGAGCCGGCATCATCCCCGTGAATGTCGAGGTGGTTTAGCCTCAGAATAGTGTTATCACTTGCCGGCGTAGCCATTCCTTGCGATGGTGAACCCATGCTGCCGCTAGTAGACATGGATTGACCAGAAACGGTTGTACCCCACGACCTCGTTGCACCTCCTCCTCCTCCTCTAGAGGCAGCGGTCGCCGGAGGGTGCCGGTTCCCATCTTCTTGATGGTGGGTATTATTTCCGGTAACCATAAATACCGAACAAAATATCAAACAAACAACAATTAATCAACCAATGCTTAGTAATTTCAGGACGGTTTTGAGTATCACTGAGACTTTCTGCTGTACTCTGAATTTTCAATTTTCTTGTACCATAAAATAATGATAAAAGATAAAATAATAATAGTAATAATAAAGAAAGACCGATGGGTGAAGTTGGGTGGAAAGAGAAAGGGAGAGAGTCAAATTGAAGAGGGGTTTCAAGATTGTAAAAAAGAGGGAAAATATTGAGGGGAAGTTGGGTTGGTTTTGTTAGCAGCAGGCAGGATAAAGTAATTATGATTTCAACCTAAATTTTAGCAGCATTTAATAATTAATTAATATTGCTTTCTTCCCTTTTTTTTTTTTTTAACAAAACCATTTTTCTTATAATTGGTAAGTTGTTTAATGTCAAATTTTTTTTAAGAAAGAAAGAAAATAAAAAAAAGGGAAAAGAATAGGCAAATTGTCAATAATATATCTAATTTTGATCTGTTTTTCCTTTTTCGAGGTTAGACTTAATAGATTATTATTAATTTTTACCCTTTTCTTAGGGTTGATAAATTATTTTTGACTTAAATTATTTAATTTATTTTGGTGCTTCATTTCTTTAGTAATCCTACCTATATGACTTTTACTTACAAGAACATATAAAAAAAGGGAGAGAAGAAAAGAGATTCCATTCCATTCATAAGGAAGCTTCAGTTTCACGAAAGTTAAAAAAGGGATTAAAAAAAAAAGAGAAAGGGCTTCTGTTCTGATCCCCAACTCCAAAGTCAGTAACTTACCCTATTGACTAACATAACCATCATTGAAACTGAGACAAAGAATGCTTCATTTCAATGATTTTCACTAGAAATCACGGGCTATTCCTACTTTTTCATCATGTTTTATGTTGGAATAGTCCTTGATTCTCAACCATATCACTATATCAAAATATTTGGTACATTAAAAGGAGATGTTTGTAGTGAAAGTAGGCAATGCCATGAAAATATATTAGCATCTACAAAATCATATCAATAAGGTTCAAACATCAAATCAATTTAAGAGGCTTCCAAATGGTGGTTTTGACCGTGTCATCGATCCATTCGCATGTAGTTTATGAATGTATATTCAAAAGATGCTTTAGCCTCCGAAAAAGTAGGTGATTCAACTGATCTGATAGCTTTTGAAAGCGTACAAGCGATATTTGTAATTTCTGCATTCATTAATTCAATACCTCTCTTACAGATAACCAACCTGTAGATTCATGAACAGGAACGGTATGAAATTGAGAATAATTTATTAGGTGTAATAGATAGGAAAGGAAAAATAATGAAGATTGAAGAAAGAACAATAAATGAAGCTCACTCATATTATATATCAATGAAAATATTATTTGTAATACGGAATAATAAACAAAAATTCATTGGATTGGAACACTTCGTTTAAATGATACAGGGAGACTCCATTGCTCCTTTTGCCAAAACCCCATCTCTGTCCCCAAGTTTATAACATTCTTCAATTCATAATTTCATCATTTGAAAGGCTCGCAATGGGCAAGTTTAATATAAATGAACAGTGAACATAGATATAAATGGCAGAAGACCGTTTCGCATTTGGCATCAAACTCTTCTAGTGACGTGCATTTTTCCTAATGCATAACAAAAACTTGAGCTTTGCAGTGGCACATTATAAGATGCTAAATGCACTTTTTCAACAGCAGGTTCATAAGTATCAGAACTCAGAGATCATTGAATAGCAAAAACTTGAACTTTGCAGTGGCATATTATATGATGCTAAATGCACTTCATCAGCAACAGACTCTCAAGTATCAGAACCTGATTTTCCTGGGAAGCTATTAAGCTTACATGTATATGAATCAATGCACCTCTTCTAAGGATGAATTGAATCTAAACCTCATTCCCTCACTTGGTACTTGAAAAGGTGATGCACTGAAAACGTTTTTGAAATGAATTAATCAAACGATTAATCCCTAAGACTTGAAATCTACCAAGCAAAATGTTGAAAACTACAAAAATTAGTGAAAATTTGATTCGAGCTTAAAAGCTTCAAAAGTTCAAAAGCTAGTTTTATAAGGTTTTGAGCCCTTTATATATGTAGATATTAGGGTTTTGTAAATGAAAAAATTGTCCACAAAACACACAAAAAAATTAGGCTGGAAAAGGGAAAACTCGTAAATTAATGAAGCAGGTCCGGTACCGCTTGAAAGGAGGAATTTGGCGTCGTCTTGTTCTGGCTGAGAGTACGACGCTGGTCTTGGTCAGGTTCGACAACATTCTTCTCTTGCTTTGCTGCAACAATCCAAGTCCGCATCATTCCCTCACTTTTGAAAGACTCGACTCTAAGTCCACAAGGTCATCCGAATAATATGCATAAGTATTTGAAAAGTTGAAGGTTTCCTAACGACTCTAGATGGGACAAATTTCTTTTGTTATAACTTGCTATACTTCCCAATCGGAATGCTATCTTTGCGAAGAAACACCAATATTTCATCTCCCACTTTAAAGGTTTTCTTGGTTCTACGCTTGTCCACTTGGGCTTTGTATTTGGTGTTTGAGGCCTCAAGTAGTTGTAACACCTCCGTTTGTATGATTTGCATTTAATTTGCCAAGTTCTAAGCTCTTCATTGATGTGTCGAGTAGTGCACAAAAGTCTAGACCATGGTTGGAAGCATTTTGGTCATTATATCAAATGATGCTCATCCGATGGATGTATGACTGACGTTATTGTATGTGAATTCAATTTGCGCCAATGCCATATCACATTGTCTTGGTTAATCCCAACAATGAACAACTGTGCCACATGAGGTACATTTGATGTCCTCTTGTATGGTATAAAATGCACCATCTTGGAAAACTTCTTAACCACAACAAAAACTGAGCCAACCCCACATTGTGTATGTGGTAACCCGAGGATGAAGTATATCATCAAATCCTCTTATATGTCTTATGGTCTTGGAAGAGGCACGTAGAGTCTCGTGTTCAGCACTGTACCTTTCGTCGTCTGACATATATAACATCATTCCACCAAGTGTCCCACAGCTACTTTACCTATGACCAATAGTACCTCTCAATTACGACTATTATGGTTTTATTGCACCCAAGATGTTCGAAAAGGCCACCACTTTGTAAATCTTTGATGAGTTTCTCCCTCAATGATGATTCTGATAAGCAAAGCTAGTTGCCGTTCATTAGAAACCCCTCGGATATATAATAGTCTTCAATTGTTTCTCTACCTTACAATCTAACCCAAACCTTCTTAAAGTCATCATCTTTAGGATACAACTCTTTTACACACTCAAACTCCGTTATCTCGGCACGTAGGGTGGTAATAATAGTAATGTGCTCACTCAAAACATCCGCCGCCCTATTAATAGCCCCTGACTTATGCACTAGCTTGTATGGGAACTTTTGAAGGTAAGTACACTATCAGGTATGCATGCCACTGTTTATCCTCTTCTAACTACTCAAATACCTCAAAGACTCATGATCGAAGTAGAGAACGAACTCTTTGCTTACCAAGTAATATTCCCATGTCTTTAAAACTTGAATCATAGAGTAGAACTCCTTCTTATAACCCTATCATTTGTTGAAAACTTTATTTAACTTCTTGCTAAAAAATACCATAAGTCTTTTCTCTTGCAACAACACGACTTTTATGCTAATCCCGCTAGCATTGTACTCTACCTCAAATGGTTTATCAAAATTCAAGAAGGCTAATATCGGAGCAATACACAACTTTTTTTTTTATGATGATGAAAGCCTCATCGGCTTTTACATCCTAATTAAACTTTTTTTTCTTCAAGCATTCAGTGATTGAAGCCATAATAGTGCTAAAATCTTGGATATATTGCCTATAGAATGTGGCTAACCCCTAAAAGCTTCTAACATCTCTCATAGTCTTTAGCATCGACTATTCTCGAACCGCCTTCTTCTTATTTTCATCCACATGAAATCCTTCCGCTCCAACCACAAATCCTAAAAACAACTACACATCGATCATGAACATGTACTTTTTAAAGTTAACATATACCTTGCTCTCCTTAAAGACCGACAAGACTCTTTTTAGATGATTGATCTCAATTAGATTATGTACCCAAGTATAGGTAGTCTTGTTATAGTATAGTCTGTTGAGTCCAAGTGTCGTATCCACAGGGAGTGTTTTTTCCAAGAGTCAAATTGGTTATGTTCGAGCCAATTCCAATAGC
>JAVXUL010000005.1:2466546-2481069 GCA_035590515.1 Trichilia minutiflora | reverse complement strand
ATAAAATTAGATTCATTAAAGATGGGCTGAGTAAGGAGTCTTTAGATGACATTCTATTGATTCTTGAGACGCATTCTTATGGATCCGTGCAAGGACAACTTATCAAATTATAGAATTTATTTTTGGATGAGCATGAACGATATAATCTTGGGAATCTGACTATAAATGACCCTGTTTATCAGTTTTTAAGAAAATTAGATGGGAAGCTTATCCCCGACCCATAAAGAGCGTTCAAGCTGTTACTGGACGTAAAACTAGAGGAAAATGTGAGTAAATAAGTGTGTTCTTTTATTTTCATTTATGCGTTATTCTTTTTGACTTTTATGTGTGTTTGCTATTTACTTTTTGCATTTTTACTGCTTATTTTGAAACCAGTTGTCATTTTAGTCGGGTTACCTATATAGATGTCATTATATTGTTCTCCTTTTCCTCCATAAATATATGTAATCACTCTCTTCACTTTCAAAGTTAGGCCTAATGTAAAAATGAAAAATATCCTAGTTCATCAGATTCATAGTTTATGTGTCTTTTGTGGGTCTAATTCTGGAAAAGATATAATATTTGTTAATGCAACAAGTAATCTAGGAAGGGTATTAGCCGAGAGAAGAATTTATTTGGTCTATAGAGGAGGTAGTCTTGGGTTAATGGGGTGTGTGTCCTTAACTGCATTTATAGGTGGCAGTCAAGTTCTAGATGTTATTCCTATACCTTTAACTAAGGGAAGAATTACAGGGATGACAATTAGAGAGGAGCTTCATGTGGTTTTGATACTTTGGAAGAACTTTTTTAAGTTGCTTCTTGGACCCAACTGGATATTCACTAAAAACCTATAGGTCTGTTAAATGTTAATAATTTTTTTGATGACCTATTATCTTTTCTTGATAAAGCTGTGGAACAACATTTTATCTCACACTCGGTGAGACAAATCCTAATCATTGCTTCAACTCTTGATCAGTTGATTGACAAATTAGAAAGCTTCATCTACAAGCCTGATCTGACAACAACTCAGATAGATTGATTTGGAAAAAAAACTAAAAAATATAAGGTAGATTTGACACTTCGATTGTAAGTTTTTATGGTTTGATTAAAAGCAGGTTTGTTTTTCTTTTGTAAATAAATAAATTAAAATATTTGTTACATATTGGTCGTTAACCCTTGTAGGAGAATGTGTACTACAGGTTTTTCTTTTCAGTAAAAGCTAACTTAGGTGATATCTTCTATGTTTTATCTTTCTTTATTTAGACATTGAGGACAATGTGTGAACCCTGTGCTTAGATATCAAGGGCATATCTATAATTTTTCATTTTTACTATTTATACATTTGCATCCATCCGGTATCTCGTGTGCATGTAGGGGTGATTTTATAATTATTATGAGAGTTAAATCACTTAAGATGAAGTTTTGGGATTGTGAACGTAGGGACCTCAATGAAATTAAATGTTAGTTTTATTTTAAATGGGTCCCTAATGATATTTTTCAGTTAAAGAAAGGATTTGGAAGAAAATATGCAATTCATTCGAATGAATGGGTCGAATCATTCGAAGGAATGGGCAATTCATTCGAACGCATAGAACATTTCATTCAAACGAAAGGCAGATCGTTTGGATGAAATTTGGAGGAACTCTCTGAAAAATTTTGCTCTCAAATTCATTCAACCAAATAGCAATTCGTTCAACTGAATCGATGGTGTCGTTCGAACGAATGACTGATCATTCGAATAAAATTTTAGGAAGCTCTCTTACTTTGGAAGTGCCAGATTCGTTCGATCAAAACCCAGTTTATTCGACTGAATCCCTCGATTCGTTTGACTAAATCGATTAAAAATGATGATTTTTGCCCTCTTCTAAAAGATTCTCCTTAAGAAAACTTAAGGACAAAATGATAATTTCACCCTTTTCTATAAATAGGGGGCCAAGGCCCAGATTTCACATTTTTCTTCTTCCTTTCTTCTTTTCCTACTCTCCTTCTCCCTTACGCACGTTCTCTCCCAGCTCTCTCTACCTCTCATCTGAACTCTTGCCATATTCTTGATTTTTCTTCACCTATCATCCTCATTTTCCATTTCTAACTTCATGAGAGCATCAATTTGATGGTAGAAACATAGAAAATAAAAAGGAGAGCTAGGGTTTCCAACATACAATTTGGGTTTTTTAATTTTTGAGCAAAACCAAAGAAAACCGACGATACCACTAGATTCGTAGCTTCATTTCTAACTCGTCTGTAACCCTTATTTTTGATTTTATCAAATTTTTATAAATTAAGTTTAACTGTTCATCCGAATGAATTTTGTCATTTTTGTCTATTTTATTTTAGTTTTTAAGCTTTAATTAGGTTGTAGTGAAGTCGAATAACTCATTAGGATGTTAAAAATATGAATTCGAAGATTTTGGTTTGGTCTAAACAGTAACTGGATACTGTTCGAACGAGAATATGGGGTTCACCTGTTAGAATCATGAAACTGAGTCAAAATACTCTAATTGGGTTATAATGTGGGTTCATAGTATTGATATATAGGTAATTAGACGGATAACGAGGATTTTAACCGGTTTTGTATATTGTCCGATTTTAGGAAAAATCCGGATTAGCATATATTGTACGTATTTGAGTCACCTACGTATATGAGAACGTATATTGATAAGTTTTTGGATATTTGTGATTAGGCGATGGAGTGCAAGCGAGGTATCCATATATCGAGCCGAGAAATGAGGAGAATTAGGGAGTGTATACCCTTCCTAAGCAGTGAGTGGACATTTTATGCTTTTACTATTTTAAAAATAATTTATGATAACTGTTTATGAATATTTGATCAATGTTATTAATTTATGAATACTATTTTGGTTTATGTATTCTTGTTTAAATGAGTAATGGCCATCGGCTAAGTTATTACATGTTCATATTTTGATGATGATATATATCGATGATACGGTCAATAGGCCAAGTTTTATATTTGTTATATGATGATACGGCTAGTGGGCCAGACTTTTATATTTATTGTGAAGATAGCCATGAGTGTTAGGTTTATACATTGGTCATGACGACCATGTGGGCTGGGATTGTTTACCGTAGTTACAGAGGAGGTAGCCTAAGGTCGGCCTGATAGAGAGGTTGCCTAGGTGAGTGGAGAATCCACAGGTAGGGGTGATGTATGTTTGTGTTATTGTGATGAGGTGATGGGATTTGACCATCTGTGAGTCTCATCGGGTTAGTCACGAATGTCACCCGTGGCTAATTCGAGGTGAACGTCAGTGGCGGGCTTGTTTTTATATAACTAAACCAAGATGTTTTTATTCTTTGCATAGAAAATATATTTTTATAAATAGCATATTTTATTGCATATAAAATTTACTGACGGCCTTAGGATGCATAAGGTCAGGGTAATCTCCGAGAAAAGCAGCCAGCCCAATGATTTTTGATATATAGTTTGAGATTTCAAACTAAAAGAATTGATTTCCATTGACTATATGAAATGTATTTTAAATGGTGCTTTTATATTTATGAACTTTGTATTATTTATTTATATTTACCTTTAGTTCACTCACGGAGTATACTCCTGTATACTCACCCCCCTCACTCTCCAGTTTCAGGTTCGCTTAACTAACAGCGTACAGTGGTAGTGATCCTCCTGTGTTGGAGGACTATCAGGTAAACTTTGGGCATTGACTCACTTGTGTTTCTAATCCACTAGAGTTGTATTGTATTTCTTATTTGTATTGTTTTTGATATATTGATGACAGACTTGTAAACTCTTTTGATATTATGATCGTTTGTTGAGTTTTCCTATTTAAATATTCTGATGAATGTTTGAGATATGAACGAAATATTTTTTTATAGAAGTATTTGTGGATTGGCAGGATATTTTGAGAAGTTTGAAGTGTTTTGGTTGGATTGATTTTGGAAGTGTCGTATAAATATTTTGGAAACAGATTTTGTAAAGGCCTTACAGGTTCACAGGATGTGTTCTGGTGATTGAGTACACCTTGAGAGTCTGTGACGATTGTCATGTGTGGGATCCACGGATTAGGACGTGACATTCATCTTGATGGCCACCTCCTCCAAATTCATTGTGCCAGATCTATCGTTACCAAAGTTAGCATATACCAACCTAAGAGGTGTTGCTAAACCTTTTCATCTATGGCCTCGACCACTTTTGCGGCCTCCCAACTATTTTCGGTGGAACGATACATCATAATCTTCATCCAAATCGAGATCATCAATATCATCACCATCTATGACTCCTCTCAATGATCTAACAGTCATTCGACAAGAATTTTGGGTTTAAGGCTTTTAACAACTCTATCCCAGTTAATCTCTAATACAGTTACGCAACCTAACGATGCCATAAAATCTATGTGAAAGGTGTCTATTAAGATCTTTTGCCGAAAGGTTAGCTCCTCCAAAACCTATAACCTTTGATCGACGTCACGGGGTTGGTTGTTTTTATCACCACTAGTATCGACCATTGGCTTAAATTAACACTTGGCTCTGATACCAAACTGATATAGTAAAAGTATGTTTAAAATGAATTAATCAACTGTTAATCCTTAAGACTTAGAATTCACCAAGCAAAATTATAAAAACCCTAGAAATAAGGAAAATTTTGATTCAAGCTTAAATGATTCAAATGTTCAAGTTAGTTAAATCCTTTATATATACAGACATTAGGGTTTAGAAAATGATATAATTGTCTACAAATACATAAAGAAAATTAAGCTTCAAAAAGGCAAACTTGTAAATTAATAAAACAGGGCCAGTGCCAGTTGAAAAAAGGAATCTAGGGCCAGTTTTGTTCTGGTGGCAAGTTCGGTGTTGGTTGAAGGAGTTATTGGACACCGATCGTGTTTTGGTTGAGAGTTCGGTGCTATTCTTGGTTAGGTCCAAGCTGATCTTCTCCTACTTTTCTGTAGCAATCCGTCTCCTCATCAAGAGGAAACCTCCTAATCAACTTAAGAAACAAGCTTCATCTAGAACTGCAAGGAAAAATATTTGATCTTTCAAATGTTAGCAAAAATTCCAGGTTAGAGACTCAATTGTGTGCAATGAACTTGAGGCCTCACATAGGATAAAAACATCGCCAACTCTTGGTGTTTAAAAAGAAGAATGCCTTCAGATTTCTTGTAAAATCATCAGTGTAGGTCTAACGGACTTTATAAAATGCTAGGCAACTCTTGGCATAGGTCTTTTCTCCTAGTAACATATTTTAAGTATAATCTAGTGCTTGAATTTCAATAGCTAAATATTTCAATAGAGAAAAAGAAGAATGTTGAAATGAGTAATTAACTAAAGAGTGAAATGGAAGAATTTCTCTTAATAAGGTCAATTGTTAAAGCAATAACACTTCATGTACAGTATTTCCTGTTACAAGTTTCTACTCAAAACGATCACTTAGTTCTACAAATAATCATTTGCAAAAGCCAAAACATTTACATATGCGTATTGTTTAAATGACAACCTTCTATTTTAACCAAAAAAAGGGTAAAAAAGCTACTATTTTTGTCTATGATATCACCTGTATACAAAATTTGACACACAATTCTCTGTCAAAGAAAACCACCACCTTGGAATGGCTGAAATTTTAAGTAAGAGGTATAGACAAATTGGACACACTAATCACGCTATTGATGTACTGATCATAAAACTACAAATTCATAGATAATGAAACTGACAAAATAGATGTGGTATAGGACCTTAATGTTTTTACTCTATATAAGTGCAAGCAGTGCATGCTTTGGTTCCATATTCATACAAATCCAAAAAAATGACTTTTTCTCTTTAGGGCCACATGCTTTTCAAATCTATATCAGCTATCTAAGCTGCACATTTAATAGTTTTTATTATTTCAATTCTTAAATGGAATAGACTCCTTGTATTAACTTGGGATTTTGCATTTCACATACTTTTGTGGAAACAAGAAATTATCTTGTGCTTAGTTATGTCCATAATGCTTTTCCTTGAACGAATTTACATGGCAATGGTGATATTGTTTGTTAAATTGTTGGGGAGATTAAAGAAGCTCTAGAGCTGAACAAAAGCTATGGTGTTGGTTCAGATTTCTATGTATAACAAGAAGAAGGTATTCGTAAAAATCTATCATGTATGATTGTTACACAAAGGTAGCATGTATGGTTCACATTCTGAACTGCACAATAACATTACCCACTTGAATTATTACAACCTACCATCAAATAATCTACAAACATCTTAGTTTAGGATAAATAAAAACTTGCAAAAACATTCACTAAGGGTGGTCAACGTTGGTTGGTGACCAAATCATTCAGGAAAGAATTTATTACTATATTACACAACTATAAAGCATTTTAGACATATCAGATACAAACATGGAATTTAGTTATTACTAACCAATTAAGAAGCTGTTTCTTCACAAAGAAATATATAAATTTTATTTATTAACTATTTCACCCATTACATTTTGAATTGTTATACCTCATTTTTTCTGTAAAGGGATAGGTAAGTTTTAGAATGTCATTATCATGTTGGTGCACAAGAGACAATCTTCTATCTTCAGTGAAAATTTTATATAAAAAGTTTGTCTAGATTAACTACTTGTACTTTTGGATGTCTTAGACCTGTGCCTCAATATATAATTTTCTATTATAGTCTTTCATTAGATCATGTCAACATCAGCATAAATAGTGTGATGAGTTCTATATAGATAAAAAATTACTTATATTTGTGTCTCCGGCTAAATATACAAGCCATTGTTGTGGAATTTAAAGCAGCCCAATTGATGAAAAAGGTTTGGATGCCTAACCGTCCCACCTGATTAGGGTGAGATTCTGCTTATATATTTTGGGGTAAGATTGTTAAGTTTGCATATATTTGTATTATAATTGTTGTATGCATCGAAGAATGAATGTCTTTCAGTGATTATTATGGTTTTCGACTGATCATTCCTAATGGTTCATCTCTTTCATCCTCTGTAAATTTGAAGCATAGTCTTTGAAGCCTACAAAACTATTCAATATTCAAAGTTACGGGTACCATTGCTATGCTGTTGACGTAATATCAGAATAAACAAAATATAAGGGTACTAGAAGTCAAGGGAAATACTGGATGGTTTTCTAAATCTCAATATTGTGATTATGGCTATATTTACAATCATCACTAGCCGCTCTGACCAAATTGCTTTCAGTAAACAACCTAAAAGTTATTAGTCCAAACTTTTTTTACTCAATTTTAATATTTTTTGCTTCTCATCAGGTTTACAGGTTATCTATTGGGGCTGCCTGTGGGCTTTCATGGCCTTCTGATATCTCATAGCTCAAGTTCTCGAAGACTAAACCAATGAAGTCTTAAGGGTATTTCTTCTTCATCTTTTCCAACTCAAAAAAAAGAAATACGCTTTTAATTGGTGAACTCGGACTTAATTTTTCAAGGACATGCAGAAAATGGTGGAGCTGGAGTGCTTGAAATGGATAGAAAAAGGCATGAATGTAAAGTATGAAACTAGGAACAATAGGAATAGTTACAAGGCTGGTGCCCTTACAGAAGGATTAGAGAAGTCAAAGATTGTGAGTACGTGGTGATCTTTGATTCAGATTTCCAGTCTGATGAGGATTTCCAATGGAGGACAATTCCTTATCTACTTGAGAGTTGAGAACAAAGAGTTGGGTTTGGTTCAAGCCAGATGAAAATTTGGTAAAATCAATATGCAAGATTAACCTGTTTTGTCAAATTAAAATTCCAATAGTACTAAAACGCCCTAACTGCACATGTAGATGCTATTTTCCCTGCCAGGACTATTTCAAAATTCAACATATATCAATATGTCTACATAATTTACAGTCTTCTTTTCTGCAGAATATTTGAAGTATTTTCTCGTATTCAATTTTTGTGTGATGTTTTAGCATTTTTTCCATTTACCAATTTTCTCTAGTAAATGGACGGATGCCTTAGCACACAACTCCAAGAAATGTCACTAGACTATCACTTTACTGTTGAGCAAGAAGTAGATCCTTCAACTTGTCAATTCTTCAGGTTAAATGGTAAAATCAACCAGAATTCCTATCTAACAGTAGAATTCCATATACCCAAAATACAATTTAACTATGTGTGCTAACAGGGACAGCAGGTGTTTGGCAAATTCAAGCCATATAGGACATCCAGGGATGGAAAGACAGAACCACAGTACATGGATCTCGCAGTCAGAGCAAGGCTTAAGGGGTGGAAATTTGTATTTGTTGGAGATCTAGAAGTGAGTTTTCCATCTAACAGATGGTTCCCAAGCTTGTATTTATGTCTACAAGTTTCAAGAAACTAGTTGATATCCCAACCCCACAAATTCTCTTCATTTGTTAATTTTCTTCTCTACCTCCTCCCTACTAGGTCAAAAATGAACAATGTAGTACCTTTCAGGCACATCAATATCAGCAGCACCACTGGTCATGTGGCCTATCTAATCTCTTCAGGAAAATGACCAGAGATATCATCCTCTGTGAAGTGAGTGAACTTTAAACTTTTTTCACTAAAACATTATCTAATTGAAACTAAAATCTCTTCAACCTAAAGAATAGCATTTGATTCATAAAATTACTTTTTTCAAGGAAGAATTTCACATCCTACCTTATCTTTTATGCAGAGAATCTCAATCTAGAGAGACTCCATCTTATATATGCATTTCTTCATTTGTGAGGAAGATAATTGCACACTGTGTCACTTTCTTCTTTACTGCATATTTATACCAGTTAGTGTTTTGGTTCCTGAAATCCAACTTATGAAGCCAATTACCATTTACATTCTAGCCACCATTACCTTACTTAATGCAGTCTGTACTCCAAGGTACCATAAACAAGACCATAGTTTTATAAAGTTTTCACTACTATTCTCATAATTTTTTTATGATATTGACTACTAGATATTTGTGCATTGTGTCGTCAGGTCCTTCCATCTAATGGTCTTCTGGATTTTGTTTAAGAATATCATGTCACTCCTTCGAAGTAAAGGAACAATTATAGGTCTGCTAGAAGCTAATCATGTTAATGAATGGGTTGTAACAGAGAAGCTAGGTAACACCATGTAGCAAAAGAACAACATCAAACCAACAAAGAAACCATGACCTAGAGTTGGAAAAAGGTATTTATCTTTTCTTATTAAGTGAGCAATAATTTCACTACAACTCAGTGCAGAATAAACACAACGCATGCTGTTCTGTTTACAGCAGTCAATCAAGCTAGCACACTGCAAAAATACAAACCACTATGAAACCAAAACAATTAGAAAGAGGATAACAGGCCAGCTAAATACAAAACTACACAGTTAACTATACAGACTGTAACATCAGCACTATAGTATTTTCTATTCAGGATACGGACTGTAACATCAGCACAACGGTATTTTCTATTCAGGCTTCATTTAGAGGACAGTTGACTACAGAGACAGCCAAACCAACAGCGTTGACAAAACATTAACTATTGCCTCTTGTCAATTGATTCTACATGTATGTTTAACTTGTTCATTTACAGACGGGATTTATGTCTTGGAGCTGATAATGGGGAAGTTTATGCTCTACTGTGCAATCTATAACCTGCTCTTTCGTAAAGATCATTTCTTCGTATGTCTGTTACTACAAGCCGGGGCATTCTTCACAACGGGATTCGGTATATATGTGGACAATTGTACCTAATTAGAGCAAGTAACAGTTTTGCTATGTGCCTCGTGGAATACTATTGTATTTGTTTTTAGGACTGCTTGGATGGCTAAAAGTTTATAAATGTAAAAGAATAACTAAACAGCAAAGTGTATCTAGTAGACTAGTACAAATACAACATAAGTTGTGCATATATGTTTATGGGTAATGTAGCAATAATTACCTTTTTACATGACGGCTTTCTTTCTGAATTTCAACCTAAATGCATCCATGTTTCAGAGTAAACTCACTTACTGGAGAATTGTTGCGGCTTTATTTGTTGACGAGTGATACTGATTACCATAAAAAGAAAGGGACTGATCGGAATCACCTGAACCACTGTTTCCGGTCAGACCTTTTCCCGTCCCCTTGCATGCAAGCAATAGCAGTATAATACGAGTCTCAAGTTTCCATGGAATACCGACCTCATCATTCATTAATGGCTGTTGTAACTTCAACAGGAAACCCAAACTAAAATATCCATTCATTTGGAAATTGAATGGATGACACAAGGACAATCTAGCTTCAAATTACCCAGTGTAACCAGGATCCTATGGATCATAATTAGCAAAACATAGAACAATGCATTTTCGGCATAAGACTTCATTTGTATTAGACCCAACTTTTCATTTTAATTGGCCAGAACACCAAACCGACTTCCTCGCTTTGTTTATTTGCATCATTTTAATATATTTTCAACTTTTCTTTTCTTTCTTTTTTTTCATTTTTATTTTCTTTTTAACCCGTTTAAAGAACTTAACGTACAGCACTACTGACTCTATTAATATTCAATACTCTTACTTGGAAACAATTATCAAAGAATCTCAACATCAAAGGAAGCCTTGATATCCTACAATATTATATTTTGTGATGCCACAAGTAAATGAAGACAATAATGATTAGTTTTAGGTTACTTCAACTCAACCTGTTCAGTAGTAATAATATAGAACCGGTGAATCCAATTTTGTTGGAGCAACAAAGGTACAGCATACTCCTTCAAGTCGAAAATTGTAACAAAGGTTACTTCAACTCGACCTGTTTAGTAGTAATAATATAGAACTAGTGAATCCAGTTTTGTTCAAGCAACAAAGGTACAGCATACTCCTTCAAGTCGAAAATTGCAATCATAAATCACTACCCCTAATGTAAGAAATTGGAATAAATGAAAAAAGTTAAAAGACAGGGAGAAAGTCTTATATGGAACTGTTCAATGGAAATAGAATCGCTAAATAAAATCATGCTACAATCGTAGCAAGATTCTATTGTACAGTCACATTGATGACTTCAGGAGGACGTTCCCATATAAGATTTTCTCCAAGGCAAGATCTCACCACTATAAGATTCAGAGCACAAAATTGAGTTCTTTTAATTACATATCTGTACAAGTACATAAAATTAGCGGGAATCAACACTTTGGCCTTTCCCTCTGAGTATTGTAGCAGCCGCAGCTGCTGCTCCATGAAGATTATGATCCAAACTACACAAAATGTTCCCCACTTCGAGGTTAAGTTATGGTAGAAGGCCCTTCTTGAGCAACTCCAAAAATATATAAATAAACAAAAAGAAAATAAATAATATTAAACCCTTTTCTTAATGTGTAAAACAAGAAAGTGCCATATCACAATTTGCATTGATTTGTATCATCACACAAATATGTGGCATATGGTATTCATCAAGTCAAGATGTTGAAGACTGGTGATTTTTGAGATAGATAATAGAGACCATTAACTACTCAAAATAGAGTTAGCCTTACCTCCGGGGCTCAGGTTGGTCAATCAGTGGTAACTAAACCACAAAATTTAACATCCTTAATTAGTATGCACATAAATACAGCTTAAAAACAAGTCATTGGTATCAAAGATCTTTCAAAAGATGTAAAAGTCTCTCTAAATTTAAATAGCAACATTTTATACTAATGCTTTGAATGATATATGTTGAGGATGAAAACTGAGGCCATTGTTTTGAGCGCTCCCTATTGATCCCATGTCAGCGTCCCAATATCTAGGTCAAGAAGTTGACTCTTACGTGGGAAATAAATCATGTAGATGACTTAGAGTTCATGATACCAATAGATATCACTCCTGTTTTCACAAGAGTTAAGTGTTGGATAGGAAAAAAATAGCCTTGATCATATGCAAACTTCAGTTTAAAAACGGGGACAACAAAGGGAGATTATGCGTGAGCTCCAGAGTCACTGTAATCCATCATATTACATTTAAGGTTTCGTACTATACAAGTCATAATCTAGGTAATCATTATGCTAACCCAAACCTATATGCCATTATATAATGATTTATTATGTAGTGCTAGCATGCAACCCTTCTTACAAATGCTAGCACCCCATTCTTTGATGATTGCACATACGAAGGTTTGGAAAGACGCTCCACTTACTATTATAAATACCAGCATCCCTCAACTGTAAAAAAAAAATTGAGAAAATGAGCTTGCATCGATATTTTCTAAACCTTACTTTTCATTTCAATTTTACACTCTTTCATAATCTCAAGCCTGACTTAAGTATCGAAATTTTTATGCTGAAAAATTGGTATTGCTTCTAACTTTCTCTCTTTAATTTTAGAGAGCTAAAAGGTAGCCGTCAAGGTGGTTTTACTAACCTAAGGCAGACTTCTTTACACCCACCAATAGCCTAAGAAGTAGAATTTGCATGGTGTTTGAAAATTTTCTCCTGGCAAATTTCATGCATTGACAGTTAGCATCATCTATGGGGAGCGAACAAGATGCTCTTTGTTGGCTCATCAAAAAACCCCACACAAGATCATCTGGCTAATAAAAAATGGCCATCAACAATCAAAACTGTTATTCTGAAAGATCTCTAACAAAAAAAGAAAGAGAACCCAACGGTTGTCATAAATCTACCTAGGAGGTCGAGTTATCCAGTAAAAATAATTTGCAAACTAATGCAATTACCCCTTTGATGAGTAGAGCAGTGACGAGACCCAATAAACGAGAATCCCTCCAACTAATCAGGGAACTAGAGGAGTACTGGAGCAAGTATACAAATAAGGACTGACAACAACAAATTCTCGAGCAAAGAAATAGGGAATTGAAAAGGGAGGAGGCAATTATGGAGGTAACTCTATGAAAGGCATGAAAGGAATATAGACCGTGCAAAGCGGGCATGTTACCTGAGGCAACGGAAAGTCATAACCAAACTAATAAGAGAAACACAGTTGCGAGCCCCTCTATTATAATTCCTCCAATCAAGAAATCTAGGCTCACTATGTTCTAAAAGAGTAAAGAAAAGGTCACAAAGTCATAGGCTAAATCCAGGGTGAGAAATTTTAATGCCCCCTTCTGAATTTATAACTCCCAGAGCAATTCCTCTAGGCCTTTGAAGTTTGTATAAGATGTATAATCAATGAGTTGGAAGCAGAAAGAAAGGTTGACCCCACTTTAAATTCTAGGCATGACTTTTGCTTAGATAAGTATGCCTATTATAAAAGTGATAGGTTTAACAAGATCAATGTATCAAGAATAATTTTGAAAGGGATAGTTGATAGTCTTATGTATGTAATTAGTGGTCTCATGTATGTAAAGGTTTGTACTAAACTAGACATAGTTTTTGTTGTGAGCGTTTCTTAACTGACATATATATGTTAAACTCTGAGTATAATCATTAGGTTGCGATCAATAAAGTAATGAAATATCTGTATAGAACAAAGAATTTTGTACTAATGAGAGGGCTAATACTCTCATTTTAGCCATGTATTTGGATACAAATTTTGGTGGATGTTCAAATAACCTAAAGACAACTTTAAATTATATCTTTATATTATATAAAAGAGTCATTTCCTAGAAAAATATGAAAGCAAACTCTAACAGCTTCCTTAATCAAGTATACAGAGTATGATGCATGTTATGGAGCATCTACTCATGGTAATTAACTTAAATATTTGATTTAAAAACTCCTAGTGATTAATTCGATCTCTAAGCTAAGCCTATAAAGATTTATCGTGCTACTATATTCTATTTTAAGAATAACATGATTAACAGTGAATTGAAGTACAAAGAGATTGAGTACCTAATAGTCAGAAATTTAGTTAAAAAGAAAGATGTTATGATAGAAAACATTGAGACAATCTCCAGGTTAGATGTTTTAACCAAATATATGAAACCTATAACTTTTAAGCGGTATGCTATAAATATGGGTATATAGAATTTAATAATACTTTAAATTAGTGGGAATTTGACAATATATGAATATATATATTTTTGAATATTCATAAAAAAATACGCATTAAGAGTTGTTTGTTATATTATTATATGATGATTATCATTTATATTTGTTGGATAATATAACAATTGTATTTAACATGCCTATTAATACCAGGTAAAGTCTCGAGAATAAAGTAATGATAGTTAGAAATATGAGCTTGTTAAGGTTAAATTTAATATGTCTATTAATACTATATAAGTTTTTAATAATGAATACTAGTTACAAATATATAGGCTCGTTGGAATCAAATAGTTTTCTTATATCATTATTGAAAGATAAAGATAAGAAACTATAAGGAGAACCGATAAGATTATGATGTTACTTTTAATCACATTAGAACATCATATCTTACTACACTACTAGTTCTAAGATCTATATCAATTTAATTGATAATATTCGTGATTTTAGATTGATTATGTGTCAATAAAAGATGTATTAATCACCATAATCCAATATTAAAGATTAAATTAGACCGAATTGTTTGAGACATTAAATTCATGACTATTATTTTAAAATATAACCATATAAAATGTTTTTTTTGTTAATTAGTCCGAAAGTCATTGATAAGTACATAAAAGTGTATGTGTATTAAGGGTTAAATTTATCATTTTACACTTAAAGTATAATTAACTCTCTCCATTTA
>JAVXUL010000005.1:2442632-2466446 GCA_035590515.1 Trichilia minutiflora | reverse complement strand
TGTGGCCTTGCTTTATTTCATGTGAAGTTTGGGTGTAAAGTTGGTTTGATTTGGGAGTGTTTTGGAAACAGGTTTTTATGAATACCTTACAGGCCTACAGGATGTATTCTGTGTGATTGAGTACACCCTGAAGGTCTATGACGATTATCACGTGTGGGACCTCCGGGTCGGGGCATGACATGGAGCACAAATCATTTTGGACGATTAAGAAGGTAAACTTTAACTGTTGCAGGAGAAAAACAACTTTTGTAATTAAATGAAATGGAAGAGCTTCGGAATGACGCGTCCGAGTGCAAAAATTTTCAAGGAGACAACAAAGAAATGGCATGATAAAATGATCATTCGTAGACATTTTATACCCAGGCAACGAGTATTGCTTTTTAATTCAAAACTCAAGCTATTTTTAAAAAAACTTTGGTCGTGATGGTCCGAGCCGTTTGAGGTTGAGAAGGTGTTTTCTCATGGTATAATAATCTTAAAGAGAGTAGAGCTGTCTATCGGGTCGGCTCGTGAACTGGTATGACTCAGCTCATAAAAATCTAGGCCTGAATCGATTTGATAAACTATTTATATAGGCCGGTTTGATTTTGAGTTTAGTCTTACGGGTCATACTAGTTTCAGTTATTTAAAATCGACGATCTGACCCGTAATGGCCCCAGAATCGTTTGAGCCCGTTACATACTCGAATCACTGGATTGAATCAATGGTTCGGACCTATTAAACCTGCCTCCCTCACTAAAATAAATAAAAATAAATAAATTTTACTTAATTAAATTAAAAAATTAATTTAACTAAAATCGAATTGAAATCGAAACAGTCAAAGGAACTGATCTTGCCTGAATTGGTCCATTACTATTCTATTTTCAGTTTTGGGTCAGTTCCATCAAACATGAATCATTGAACCTACCTGGACTGGCCCGTTATTGCTAACGGTTCAAGTCAATTCTATTTCTCTTGAATTTTTGGCCCAGCTCGAATTAATTCGGAATCGTCGATTCGAGCTCGTTAGACACTAATAGAAAGGAGATGATGGGCGAACTTTTCAAGTGAATGGTCAAAGATTGAAACATTACTTTGAAAACGAAGGAAAATTAGTTTTTGGAATGTCATTAATAAGGTTGCCTTGAAAATATGACTGCGTCTGACTAAAGACGATAAACTTAACACTAATGGAGAGGTAATCCGATGACTTTTGTATCCGTTGTATTTTATTTGTACTCCTGAGTTAATGTATAATTAAAAAAAGAAAAGAAAATTAAAAAAGAGAGAGAAAAAAATTTAAAAATTTAAAAATTAAATTATATATAATAAAGAGCCGATTTGGTGTTGTAGCAACAAATTTGGTGCTACAACACCAATTAAAAAAGAGAGAGAAAAAAATTTAAAAATTAAATTAAATTATATATAATAAAGAGTCGATTTAGTGTTGTAGCACCAAATTTGGTGCTACAACACCAAAATTGGCAACGCATTTTGGCAATATGCATGACGCTACAGCCTACAGCCAACCTCTCTGGAAATTTTTTAGAGAGGGTTACTTTGACATGCTTTATAGATGCAATGCCAACTTCTCTGAAGAATTTACAAATATGGTGTCTTTTATGTATTTTTTTTCTTTTTCTTTTCCTCATGTTACTTGGTTTTTGTTTGCAAGATTTGAAGTTTCAAAATTTAGCATTTAGGCCCTATTGTAGTTTTAAATTCATTGCATTTTCACCCTCATTTTATATAGCAACATAAAGGGTTAAGTGTTGTACTTTCCTCTCTCAAACCACTTTCCCTTTCTTTCTCTCCATAAACCCTAAAAGAACCTTTACTCTAATCCTTATATTTGGCACTATCATACATAAATTCAAAAAAATTAAAAATAAAAATCCTTGATTCTAAAACACCCAAAGTAATACTTAGCACTTGAATACACCATTTAACATCATTTTACTCCATATACATTTCATAAATCACTTCCCACATCCAAGTTTTCACCTATCACACTCCCTAAATTCATCAAGAATTCAAGGGAACAAGCATTCAGTAATAGCAGGAGAGATAGTTTAAGCAAGCATCAATAAAACATAGCAAATTATCGAAGTAGTCAAAGAATGAAAAATAGAAGAAAGGGTCATCATCTCGTTTTATATCAGAAAATGCAAAAAGGAGGTTTGATGAGAGTATAATAAAGCGAGTTGGTATGAAGGAATGGGGAGTGGATATAAACTTCTTATCAAGTTAAAGGAAAATGTTTTATAAGATTAAGAGATATAATTGAAAAACTTTCTGTGCTCAGTCTAAGGTGGCTACCATGATAGTAGTACAAAAGTTTTATGCGAACGTTACTAAAATGCCTAACAATGTGTCTATGTAGGGGGAAGCTAATTAGTTATAAGGCTTCTGTAATAAACAATTTTTATAAACTTGAAACATTTGCAGTTTGTGAACACACTTAGATTTTAGGGTCAATTGACTTGGATCAGGTCGCCAGAGTTATTTGTGAGAAACAGGTATGCTGGACTGATGTTTGAGGGGCAAAAACTCATTTTCTAACTAAGGATCTTACCTGGGATATGATTTTATAACACCACTTTATGTGTGCCAAGCTAATTCCTACCTTCCATTTAATCGATATCACAATTGATTGAATAGTACTTTATATACAATTAAAACGGGTAAAACCATTGATGTGGATAATGGATAGTTAACATCATTCACTTAACGGCAGATAATTTTTATATGGGGTTAACATTTCCATATCTCATCACTAAGTTGATTGCAGCAGCTGGACTTGATACCGTAGGATATGAAGTGTTGCAACTAAAAATAGTTATAAATAATTGCACAACCAAAAGAATTCATAAGTCAGAGACGAGTAGGCAGCCAGAGGCTAGCTCTTCCTATGGTATTGCCTCTAGTAGCCATCCGACTATTACAGAGTTAGAAGCTTTAATACAACAATGTCATTGAGAGATTGTTGATGTTAGGTAGTGGCATGGGTTTGAGTTTAGTTGTCTTCAATCTTTAGAGTAGTTAATGTTATACGTAGGTGATCGAACAAGGTACGATATGTCTCTAGCTCTACACATGCCACCTCTTCCCTCTTATTTGCAGCATGACAAAGAATCTCATCCATTATCCTATGATGCCACCCATCATGACTATGAATAAAAGACGAGAATTGCTCTCGTCTTCCAAGTATGATTCAGTATCTTCTATTTTTATTTTATATTGGTGTTTGAAGCATTAAGGATAATGCTTAATTTAAATTTGGGTAGATGTGAGTCATTGAGCTGGGTAGCATTGTGAGGAAAAACTAAACTTAATTTGTTGAGCTTAGGGCATTTTACTCATCTTGAGAGTAGAGTAAGGTAGGTTTATATTTTTGTTTTAGGATTAACTAATTGTGTTTTTATGTGAATACACGTGTGAATGATTGTATGTGTTTGTTGATGAGAGTTGTTGATAGAATAAGTGAAATACAAGTCCATCCATTGGCGTTGAACTTAAAGTAGATGAGTTAATATGTGAAGTAGACTTGTGTTAATATTTTTGAGAAATCAATATGCCTACTTAGAAGGATTTGAATGAATTTAAAATTCAAGTAAGGTTTAGTAATCAAAGGTTGGCTATGAAAAGTCATCGATCCCATAAAAAGATTGATTAGGATGCAAATAAGGATAAAGTAGTACGATGAACAAAATAAAATACTCAAGTAAATGTCTAAGTATAATTTTATTTTAAACTAAGTAAGGGTATCGTAAAAAGCGAGATCGATTATAGATTTATTTTTATTTTTTGAAAGCGTATGGTTTTAAGAAAATAAAAAGGGTTAATGCAAGTTTATAGATTATGGATACTGTATTGAGTCTTTAATTTGGTGTCAATGTGTGGAGTTGTGATTCATAAATTTTATCAATAATGCGCATCGAGGATGTATTTACATGATTGACTTTAATTTATATTTTATTATTTTTGTGTGATGGTGTGTTTAATTATTGCATGTGTATGCATTGTGTAAAGTAGTCTAAGATTGGGATTTTATGGGTAGATCCTCCAGAAACCCTTACTAGAATTCACTCGTCTACTAAAGGTATCTTAAGAGTTTAAAAGGCTTGTTGCATGCGTTAAATACAACCGTGAGTTCTATAAAAGTGGATTAGTTTAGGTTTTATTTTTTTGTTCTTTTAGAATTAGTTTTGCTCGAGACTAATAGCCTTTAAGTTTGGGGAGATTTGATTAATCGGATTTTATTAATGTTTTCCAACTTATATTTAGATTATTTTTATGTTATTTTATATTGTTTTAATCAATTTTTGATGGTTTTTGTGATGTAGAGCCTAATTTCTCAAAAGTTGATAAATGTGCTTTGAAGAGTGATTCTGTGATGTCAAGAGCATTTGAAGAATATGAAGGCACAAAAACTGGATATAAAAGTGGAAAACAGAGGCGGTCAGACAAAAAGTTTGGCACTGCAGCCCAAGTCAGGCATTTTATTGGCTTAAAAAGTCAAAAAACTAGCACTGCAACCAAGTAGTAGCGCCAGTCCCTTGGAGTTTAATTTGATTTTTTTCTTTTTGCCCTAGTTTCCTCAATTAGTTTGGAACTTTTAGAGGCTATAAAAGAAGAAGTTTTAAGATGAAAGGGGAGGTTTTTTTGCATAAGAAAAGGCTGGAAACAACTTAAGTAAGCTTGGATTACTACAACAAATCAAAAAACTCAAGTGTGAAAACAAGGATTGACAAATCTTTCTCTACCATTCTTGTTTATTTCTTTAATCTTTGTTGTATAAACCATGGATTGGATATTATTTATATTTTGATTTAATCATACTAGGCTAATTTTTTAAATTAGAGGATTGATGTAGTTTATTGTTAAATCCTTGTTGAATACTATATTTTATAATTAATGATTGAGTTAATGTTTGTTTGTGTTGTTCAATGCTTTATACTTTCAAATTCACTAGTCATGATTTGAATGATTATTAGGTTTGATCCTTGTAGTTAAGAAAGTAGGGATTAAATTAGTTAATGAGCAATATAACTAGAATTGTCAATGAGTTAGAAAACATATAGAATACAGTGGAGCTTAAAACATTTCTTGATTTAATGTGGAGTAAGAATATTATAATTTAATTAAGAAGTATAATCACTTATCTTGGGAGAGAAAGTTGAGTATATAAATTCTTATTTTATAAACATTCAATCAATGTGATATTTAACTAAACATCTAACTTGGAGTATATATAATAAATAAAATCAATTCTCTAGGCTTACCTTATTTTAATTATAGTTTCTGAAAGAGTTGCTACCATTCGTTTAGCTTTTCATTGGTTATTTAATTTTTAGTTAGAACTATTTCTTGAGTAATCTTTACCTAGATAAAATTTAGATTTGGTTCACTTATAGGCATTAATAGACTATTAATTACTTCTCTAAGGATTTGATTCCATATTTACCATAGGATTATAACTTGACACCAAACCCAACTCCTTATTCTCATTGACACAATTCCTTGACAACGGCGCCAACAAATCAGTCAATAAAGATTTAGCCTAGCATGATTAAATCAAAATAAATGATAAATAATATCTAATCCATGGTTTATACAACAAAGATTAAAGAAATAAACAAGAACAGTAGAGAAAGAACTGTCAATCCTTATCTTTACACTTGAGTTCTCTGATTTGTTGCAGTAATCCAAGCTTACTTATATTGTTTTCAGCCTCTTCTTATGGAAAAAACGCTCCCCGTTTATCTTAAAACTTCTGCTTTTATATCCTCAAAAAGTCTTAAACTAATTAAGGAAACTAGGGCAAAAAGGAAAAAAAAATGAATTAATCTCCAAGGGGTTGGTGCTACTACCTGGCTGCAGTGCCAGCTTTCTGACTTTTTAAGCCAAAAAAATACATGACTTGGGTTGTAGCGCCAAACTCTCTGTCTGACCGCCTTTGTTTTCAGCTTTTATATCCAGTTTTCATGCCTTTATATTCTTCAAATGCTCTCGACATTACAAAATCGCTCCTCAAAGCACACTTTACTAACTTTTGAGAAATTAGGCTCTACTTTACAAAAACCATCAAAACTCATTAAAACAATATAAAATAACTTAAAAATAATCTAAATATAAGTTGGAAAATATTAATAAAATCTGACTAATCAAATCTTCCCAAACTTAAAGATTGCAAGTCCCGAGCAAAATTAATTCTAAAAGAACAAAAAAATAAAACATAAACTAATTCACTTTCATAGGACTCACGGTCGTATTTAATGTATATAAAAAGCATTTTAAACTCTTAGGATGCCTTTAGTGGACGAGTGAATTCTACTAAGGGTTTTCAGAGGATCTACTCACAAAATCTCAATCTTAGACTACTTCACATATACATACACACGTGCAATAATTAAACACACCATCACACAAAAATAATAAAATATAAACTAAAACTAATCATATAAATACAACCTCGATATGTATTATTGATAAAATTCATGAATTACAACTTCACACATTGACACCAAACTAAAAACTCAATACAGTAACCACGATCTATAAACTTACATTAATTTTTTTTTTTATTTTCTTAAAACCATATGCTTTCTAAAATTAAAAATAAATCTACAATCGATCTTGCTTTTTATTCTACCCTTACTTAGTTTAAAATAAAATTATAGTTAGTCATTTACTTGAGCATTTATTTTATTCATTGTACTACTTTATCCTTACTTGCATCCTAATTGATCTTTTTATGGGATTGATGACTTTTTACGGCCAATCCCCGATTATTTAATCTTTTAAAGACATAAGCTGCTTTGTATACTCTTATTTCAAGGATCTTTTTTACACGATTAATGACGTTTTATGACCACCCTCCGATTACTAAAATCTTCGAAACATTGGTGTAGTTTTAGTAGTTTATTATTTTTTTTTATATATATCTTAAGATTTTATGTCTAACATTTATTTTTTTGAGAATAAGATGCTCACAAGCTCAGGTTTCATAATCAACTTACTCGAATTTTAAATTCATTCAAATCCTCTAAGTAGGCATATTGATTTTTCAAAAATATTAACACAAGTCTAATTCACATTTTAAGTCTACTTTACATTTTAACTCATCTACTCTAAGTTCAACATCAATGCACGGACTTGTATTTGACTTATTTTATCAACAAATCTCATCAACAAACACATACAATCATTCACACATGTATTCACATAAAAACACAATCAATTAATCCTAAAACAAATATATAAACCTATTGTACGCTACTTTAAGGATGAGTAAAATGCCCTAAGCTCAAAATATTAAGTTTAGTTATCCCTCACAATGCTATCCAGCTCAATGACTCACATCTGCCCAAATTTAAATTAAGCATTATCCTCAATGCTTCAAACACCAATATAAAATGGAAATAGAAGATAATGAATCATACCTAGGAGACAAAAGTAATTCTTGTCTCTTATTCATAGTCATAATGGGTGGCATCATAGGATGACAGATGAGATTCTCTGTTATGTTGCAAATAAGAGGGGAGAGTTGGTATGCGTAGAGCTTAAGACATATCGTACCCTGTTCGATCACCCATATAACATTAACTGCTCCAAAGATTGAAGACAACTAAACTCAAACCATTGCCACTCCCTAACATCAATAATCTCCCAATGGTATTGCTGTATTAAAGCTTCCAACTCTGTAATAGTCGGATGGCTACTGGAGGCAATACCATAGGAAGAGCTAACCTCTGCCTTCCTACTCGTCTTTGACTTATGAATTCTTTTTGCTGTGTCCTTATTTATAACTGCTTTTAGTTGCAATATTTCATCTCCTACGGCCAAGTTCAGTTGCTGTAATCAACTTAGTGTTGAGATGTGAAAATGCTAACCTCACATAAAAATTATCTATCGTGAAGTGAATGATGCTGACTATCCATTTACTCACATTAATGATTTTACCTGTTTTAATTGCATATAAAAGAATTATCCGATCAATTGTGATATCGATTAAATGGGAGGTAAGAATCAGCTTGGCACACATAAAAGGGTGCTATAAAATCATATCTCGGGTAAGCCTCTTAGTAGGGAAATGAGCTTTTACCCCTCGAACATTAGTTCAGTACACCCGTTTCTTACAAATAACTTAGCAACCTGATCCAAGTCAATTGATCCTAAAATTTAAGTAAGCTCACAAATTGTTGACACTTCAAGCTTATAAAAGTTGTTTATTACAAAAGCCTTATAACTAATTAACTTCCCCCTACACATAGACACATTGCCAGGCATTTTGGTGACGTTTGCATAAAACTCCCTTACTATTGTCATGATAGCCACCTTAGACTACGTGCAAAAAGTTTTCGAATTACGTCTCTTAATATCATAAAATATTTTTCTTTGACTTGATAAGAAGTTTAAATCTACTCCCCGCTCCTTCAGACCAACTTGCTTTATTATATTCTCATCAAACCTCCTTCTTGTTTCTTTTGATACAAAACGAGATAAAGACCTTTTCTTCTATTTTTTATTCTTCTACTGCTTCGATGATTTATTATATTTCATTGATGCTTGCATGAATTATCTCTCCTGCTCTTGCTGAATGTTTGTTCTCTTGAACTCTTGATGAATTTAGAAAGTGTGATAGGTGAACACATGGATGTGGAAAATGATTTGTGAAATGGATATGAAGTAAAATGATGTTGAATGGTGTATTCAAGTGCTAACCTTTACTTTGGGCGTTTTAGAATAAAGGATTTTTAATTTTAATTTTATTTTTTTTGAATTTGTGTATGATGGTGCCAAATATAAGGATTAGAGTAAAAATTCTTTTAGGGTTTATAGAGAGTGAAAGGAAAGGGAAAGTGGTTTAAGGGAGGAAAGGACAACACTTAATCCTTTATCTTGATATATAAAAGGAGCGTGAAATACAATGAATTTAAAACTGTAATAGGGCCTAAATGCTAAATTTTGAAACTTTAAATCTTGCAAACAAAAACCAAGTAACTACTGGAGATATATCCTAGAACTAATCATGTCATATTGTTCAGGGATATCACCATATAGTATATATATTCTTTATAAAATGATTGTAAAGTTATTTACAATTAATAAATGGTATTTTATTACATCATTTTGTATTTGTTCAGTTGCTATATTTATTTATAATTTAATTATCAATGCAAAATGAGATCCCGTGATGTATTATGTGTTAAGACTTTATCTACAATATGTTGTGGATATGAGTACAAACTCTATGATTTAAATACATCCACATAAATTTCCGGTTAAGGTAATGTCATTTGGAACGATGACATCGCATGACTGGCATGTTTTATTGCTGTCAATGATTAGTATTTGATGCTAATAATTGGGTAACGAGTTTCATATCACAAAAGCATAACTATGCGTATTACGTTTGTGAACACATTACTGAACCTGACCAAACGTGATAAGTCATATGGGTGGTTATCCATAGTTAATGATACGTCGCACAGTCATACTAGTGTACCACTAGTTTTTTGACCTGAGATATCACGGCTACTCTCTACACTGAGGCACATCATTCATTTTTGTATATCATACTAGGCTAGCCACGCCTGGTGAAAAAAGATTGATGATAATGTGTTTTTTTTGTATGAGGACATATGATATTCAAGATAGAATTTACTGGCTTAGATAGTTGAGCTTGAGATCCTAGGCAGGGATGTCATACATGGAGATTAAATCTCTGGTCAGAATACACATATTTGAAAATGTGTTTTCGGATATATGAATTCCTTATATGATTTAAGTTCCTGATCCTATGATTGAGTTAAGGGTTTGACTATACCATGACCCACACTCAGTCAAGACTCGACAGTAGAGAGACTTTACTATATAAACGTACGACTATTTGGACTAATTTAGAATCTTTATTCACCATGTCTGGGGGTCATGATATCTTGTTAGAGGTCACTCATGATCATTGAAAACTTTAATTATAATGTTGTGTTGAAGTGATGCGAAATATTCGTATATAATAATGTTCAGTTCATGGTGAATCCAAGCGGGTCACACACATAAGCCAATAGATGTTTCCAAAGGGTATAATGTTTTCGTATTGACGAAATAAAACATTATCTGATAATTGATTAGATGATATTTTAAATTCTTTAAAATAAAGAATAAATTTTTTGATAATGACGCGCTAGCATCCGTATATTCGAGAAATATTTTAATATATTATAAATATGATTTATTGATATATGAAAATTTAGAAAATATATTTAAATATCAAAGATTTAATAAGTAAAGTTGTTTATTTATTATTAATTAAATAATTATTATTTAATTAAAATAAATTCTTAAATGACAAATGGCATAATATGATTTTGCTAAATATCAAATTTTTTTTACATCTTGATTAACCAAATGTATGGTTTAGATTAAGTCTTTAATTTGATTAAAGAATTAAATGTAAGAAAATTGTATATGTAAAAATATATGTATATATATACATACACATTAATATCTCTCCATCTTTCTATATTATTTATTAATTAATATATATATATTATTAATTATATATTAGTTGTTATCCATTAATATTGATTAATGGAATTGTTATTATTATTTTTTCAAATTCTATCTTATGATAATGTTACATGTGTATAGCCTTTTGTTTAATGATTCATTTTTGCTTATTAAATGAAAATCAACCAATAACCTTTTGTATAAGTGCCATACACGTGGGAACCAATTTGGAATCCAATTTGGAATTGGATTGGAATTCAAATTTTGCATTCATTCTTATGCTTCTTCATGTTTGGCTACGGGTGAAAAAAGGCAGAAATGTTTTAAGCTTTTTCCTTCATTTTCCATAAAAAAAAAACATAGAAAAAGAAAGAGGAAAAGGAAGACGGAAATTGAAAAAAAGGTTTTCTTGAATTTTTTGTTTTCCTAGTATATGTATATATTGGTTTTCTAAGTGTAAAAATAGCTTAATGAAGCTCTATGAATGTCTATGTTTTTATAAGGTTTCATTGAAACCTTTGTAAATATATTTGTGTGTACAAGCTTTAGAGGCAAGTGAGAAACTATTTGCTACATTCCAAGCAAAGCCCTAAAGGTACATATGTTGCCTTATTTGATTAAAATGTTTAATTATAAAGAAAAATTCAAAAAGTGTGCATAAGTTAACTAATAATGATCCTAGGATGATAAGCATGTCTTAGTAACTTTTAAATGGTATCACAGCCTAGGTTTTTATTTGTTATGTATGCTTTGATATTAGAAGATGTTGATATGTTCATATGGGATTGATTGCTGGCTTGGTTGGTTGTGGTTTAGGTGGTTTGGATGGTGGAATTCTATGTTGTTATAAGGATAGTAATATGGATTATATTGATTGATTGCCAAATTTGATTTATGGATTAATATGTAATAAGCATGTTAAGTGTATTAATGTTGATTAATATGTGGTTGTATGTTAGAAATGTGTTTTGACACATTTGGCATGTTGAATTTGAATAAAAAATGCAAATGGGTGCAAAATGTCTATAATGAGTAATGTTTGAACATTTTGTGTTTTATTTGATTAAATTTATTTTTTATGTTTATGGACAAGTTTAAATGTGTTTCACATTTTGAAGGATGTGTTGGATATGTTTTAGAAGTATTTTAATTTGAGAAAATTTTAAAAAAATTTGAAAATGTGTCAAAATACACACAAAAAAGGGGTGTAGGGTGCCCCTGTTAAGGGCATGCACGCGCTCGCCTGCATGCTAGCAGACGAGCCTGTGGAGCACAAGCAGCAGGTGTGTGAGGTGTATGCCGTGCGTCACCTATGCTCACCTACCCTTACCCTAAATTGTTTTGCTGCAAAATACTTTTCGACCTCCCGAATGCATCCTGACTTGATTTTTTTAAGTGATATTGATCCTAAATTATCGAGTTTGTTTGTATTTTTCATAATTCAAGTCAAAACCACCAAATTCTGATAAGGGGTATTTTGATAATTTATCCCATATTTGAAAAGTTCAAAATTTTTTCTATAATTATTCATAATTATTATTAATATATTTTCAAGTTACAAGTCTCAAAAATAACTAATTTGATTAGTGTTTTTTATTACCAAAAATTATATTTTTAAAATTTTAATTTTCGAACTCGGATTTGTTCCGATTGAATAAAAAGGTTGCTCTAGATTAAAATTAAATAGAATAATGATTGAATATAGTTTTAATCATTCTAAAATTAATAGAATTCTAATGGGAGTAATTTTATGAACATATGTCAACATAGAACATAATGAGTTAATTGTTAATTCATTTATCATATAGTAAATTAATTGTTAATTTATTAAAAATAATTTGATCATTTTGCAATAAATTTGGATTTAAACTTGATATCTTTTAATTGTTAACTGATGTAAATTTTAAATCCTATTACGGAATAAAATAAAATTGAAATAAAATCTCCCTTAATAAAATATTTGGTTCACACCTTCCAATTTAGTCAATAGATTTAAATATTTTGATAGAGTAATCTAATAATTGTTAGGTAAAAACCTTATAATTTATTTAACTTGTTTTTTTATAAGATATGTTGAATTTTCAATAACTTTCAAATGAGAAGTCTAATTATTTCTCTATTTATAAAAACATATCAAGTCTTACCTAATTAGATTAAAATATAACTATCAAATGAGATATCAAGATTTAGAAGTTGATTGATCATATCTTGTAATGCATTACAAATAAAAACGTGTTTCTTATTTATTGAACTTATTTTACTAATAACTGTCAGATAATATTTTATAAGTTTGATAAAAACTTGATCACAAACTCAACATATATAGTAATAATAATATAGAACTAGTGAATCCGACTTTGATCGAGCAACAAAGGTAGAGCCATACTAAAATCATATTGGGTCGAAACTACAATGATAAATCGCTAACCCTACTGTTAGAAATTGGAGGAAATGAAAAAGAATATGACAGAAAAGTCTTATAAGAAGCCGTCCCATAGAAGTAGAATCGCCAAAAGAAAAATCATGTTACAGGCGTGGCAAGATTCTATTGGACAGTAATATTGACCACACGATAAGCACATCCCCGTATAAGATTTTCTCTAAGACGAGGTCGCGTCACTATAATATTCTGAGCATAAAACTGAATTCTTTTCATTAAATATCTGTACAAAGTACATAAAATTAACGGATATCAATAAATAGGAAAATTATAAATCAGCTAACCCCTCTAAGATGAGGAGAGTACATAAAGATGACACAAAAAATTCCAACTTTATCACTCCAGCTCATCAAGTTTAATCTCATATTGCTCGCCAGAAGAGAGGATTTTGACACAAACCATTCCCTTTTCCCATTCATTAGTCCCCACTAATATCAGCCGTTGAGCATTTATCCGTGCAGACCGCTTGAACACCCTAAAAGAGAATAAGTAGAAAAATGTAATGATAAAATATCAGAAAGGTTGATCATGAAACCAACAAATGTCTTATACTTCAGAAAGAAGAAGATAGCTACCATTTCAGTGGTTTGCTTTCCAAGACTAAATCGACGCTTTGGCCTTTTCCTCTGAGTATGTTAGCAACCGCAGCAGCGGCTCCTTGAAGATTAGGATCCAAAGTGCACACAATGTTCTCAACCTGGAGGTTGAGTTCTGGTAGAAGGCCCTTCTCCTTGAGCAACTGCAGAAATGAATATGTAGAAAAGAAAATAATAGTAAACCTTTTTCCTAAGGTTTAAAATTACACTTTATTGTCATATCACAACTCACATTGACATAGTTAGTATAACCAAACAAGTACATTGCTTATGCCACTCCTCAATTCAGGAAGTAGAAGATCAGAGTTTTTGAGCCAGTTAATAAAGAACATTAATTATCCAGAGTTACCCCTACCTAGATGCCTCAGGTTTGGTAAATCAGTGGGCACCACTACAGTTTAAACACTAAAGCACAAAATTGCCATCCTTAACCAGTATGCAAATAAATACAGCTTAAAAAAAAGTCATTGGCACCAAAGATCATTGGAGAGATGTAGTCGTCCCTCTAAATTCAATTAGCAAATTTGTTTACTAAAGCTCTTAATGATATAGAAAGTTATAAAAGATATGGCACACACATTTTTCTCTGTATAACAATGTTAAGATTCTCAATATATTATCGTACATTATTAGAAAGTTAAATGCAGGGAAAATGATATACAAAAGTAGAATCAATTGTTGAAGTTGTAGATACTGTGAATGCCATTTATTCCAATATAGTTAGCATTTTTTGGAGAACACACCATGTTTTGTTTCTACATGAAATATGAAACTATTCTCTACAATAAATTAACTTCCATAATGAAAAAGAAAGGATAAGTCCTAAAATCTAGTGAGCAAAAGAAAAAAAAAATGATGAATTGTTTCAGGATACTAGATGAAAAAGCATATTTGATATTATATGTTTGATCAGTAATTAAAGAAAGAAAACTGTTCATAATTATGTTTCCAATACACCCTCCTAATGTCATATAAGATGCACATAATTGTTTTAACAGATTACCTTATACATATATTTCTTTAATTTTTCATTATTACTCGGTCATTTATTTCAACAATAATTGGATAAGATAGCAACGATGTGCAGAAAACATCACTTACTTCTACAATGACAGCATCACCAAATCCAAAGCCACAAGCTGGTATGTCCTCACCACCAAAAGTCGAAAGTAATCGATCATAACGTCCACCCCCACAAATGGCTCTCAACTTTCCATCCCTATCAAAACACTGCCATAAGGATTTTTAAGTCGTGTGAGAGAATTAAGGTCATTGTTATTTCTATCAACAGAAGAAAATTAACAGGTGAAGAAGAAAAACTACAAAGTCTTGCAGCAAACTGCATAATCTATTTTGGCTGATAATTAGCCATTTTTCAGCAATTTCATGTGATTGCATCTATAGACTTCCTATCCTAGTGGAGAATTATGTCAGTGGAAATCAGCCTTGCAATAATCCATTCAGGACTCCATTTTGTCAAATTCTAGGACTAACTATACAGATCATGCGATCATGTCCTGGGATAAGAGTGATGTGTGACTTCAACTTTCAAAAGTGTCCATATTTAGATTACAGAAGGAAAAACCATATCACAAATCTAACCTCGAACACAACACCAGTGTAGTAGGCAAGGCCACGGACAACAGATGCATCAAACTGAATCCAATCAGAATAACCAAACTTTTCCACAAGTGAAAATAGTAGTTTCAAATCAGCAACAGCTTCCCCTGCATCGCCAAGTATCTCTGAACTCACATAGACAGGACATGCAAAATTAGAACTAAAAGTACATCATTATTCTTCTTTATGCTAAAACTCATATCAACAGAAGCTTGCTACGATCTCAAGAACAAGTGAACATTTTTATAAATAAGAAATTCTGAACATTACTAAACTTTTTAAGAAAATCTTCAGTCAATAATGCCACTCTTCCTAAAAGTTAACCCAAAAAATTCCTCCCAAATAAGATTGCATGAATCATGTGGATTATAAAATAGCAGACATCTGACAATGATTCTTATTTTGCATTCTCATTACACATCATAAACTCTACAGTATGGATTGTGGGTATCATCTTACAGCTTCCAATACCTCAAACTTTTTAAATCATTTTGTTTCAGATACAGTTAAGTCATGTCCTCAGACCAGAATGAATGTAGTCAATCTAAAACCTTAAATGACTATCAGAACTTCACAAGGTTGAAACTTCATAAAAAGATTAGACTGCATATCAACATTCTCTCCTCTCTTTTATTTCCATTCTGCCCATGCTAAAATCCATGGCATTTATGCTTTGATTAAATACTTCTAATCATATTAACTTTTGAACTACAGGGAAACACGCAAGGCAATGGCAATGGCAATGGCAATGGCTGATCGCTATACAAACAGAATATATGCTCGACAACAGAAGGGAAATTTTGTAAACTTACATAAAACAGTTGATCTAACACATATAGATAAAAAAGCTTACAGAAAGGTTCTGTATAGCTGTAGAAACATACATCAGGCAGGTTTTGCTGTCTTGCATTGTCACCTGTTCCACCTCATTCTTGATTATTAATAAATTTTTTTGTTCAATAAATAATTTTTTAAAACACAAACACACACATAATTGAATCAACTTTTTTCATTACACCATTCACTTTCAGGAAAAAGTAATAGAACAATACTACATAACAAACAGAAAAATGTTCGAACCAAAATTACTAATACCAACCTTCCAATTCCGTTAACGAATTTATCGAAAGGACTCGTAGTAGCTCCTCTGTAGCCTCTTCTGATATCCCAGCAGATTTTAAATCATTCTTAATCACATCAAGTGGAAGCTTCTCAATCTGTTGCAATAACACCACCACCACCAGAAAATTTTATAAATAATGATGATTAATCAGAAAATATTTTAACATTTACAGACTATATGTATCATTATGTACAATGAACAGCCACATTGGAGTTCTATAAAACTAATGCATAAAAACAATCAAGCGCAGCAAGAAATAAGTTACACCAACACTGAAGCATTGATGCAAAACAAAGACCTAATGTAGTTGCATACCATGATTCCAAAACGTGCAACTTAAGCTACTAACCTTATCGATGATTATGCAAACCTTGCCAAACAAGCTTTCAGGTATTGAGTAGCCCCTCAAAACTTCTTGCAGAACCTGTAAAGAGAGAGAGAAAACAATCAAGACATAAAAAAAATATGGTATAGAAAGATGCATATATCTAAAATAGTTGAGAATCCGCAAAAATCCTATTTAAAAGTTCTTTGATGATGAGTATCTGCTGTCAGTACAGTGCAAAACAATCACATAATAGCATAGGGAAAAGTATTGTGCCTACTAATAAAATCCATAGCAGTAAATGCATGCACTTCCAGAATTCTGAAATACTGACTATTCTTAAATCTGGTGAGAGAAAGACCAATGCAGAACATATGTATCTTGTCTACTAGATATAATCTAAACCAAAGCAAATATACAGTCCTGAAGTAGTATAAGATATGATAACTCTCTGAAAATAAATTTCTGGTTAAGGATGGGGAACCTGTCCCACTACAACTAGGCTTCCTGAAGCCTTGTACAGAGAATTAACTCTGGTGAAGTCAGTAAAAGAAATGTTTCTAATTAAACATGCAAACTCATCAGCATAGAAACAGATATACTAAATTTTGTTGCATCTTATTACATTTACAATATGTAGTAAACTTAAACTGGCTAAAGATACAAATCTCCTGAATTTTGACAGCACAAGTTGAGAACTTAATTTAAATTTAGGGAACAGTTGTAGGCAGCAGCACTTAGTAAAGCAAATCATTGCAGCATATTGACAAAGTATTAATTGCCATGAAAAACATAACACAGCACAAAGCATTGCCAAGGAAAAACTTAGAGCAAGATGAGGCTAGATAAACAAGATTTAAAGGTGTAAAAGAAAAATTGCACCTTTCGGCTAGAAACTTTAAATCCAATATCCGATGAAGTGATTCCAATTTGCTTGAAGAAAGTGATAATAGAAGAAATAAGTTCTGCTTCAGCCTACAAAGCAAAAGGAAAAATGATAACTTTGATGACTAAAGGAATGGACATCAATAGTATAATTCAACAATTATACATAGAGAGCACATAAAGGTTTTTCCTTTTAGAATGTTACAACCAATATGCTATATAGCAAGGAGAATATAGCTTCCAGAACTCAACAACTATATAGAGAGAGCATATAAAGGTCATGCTCACATGGGTGATTGAAAACAAAACCAGAAAAGCATAATACTTCAGAAAGTAGGTCAAGTTGGCTCTTGGTGGCACATACCATCACATCAGGTACACCAATAATATCCATATTCCACTGGTAGTGTTCACGGCGCCGACCCCTTGTCATTCTCTCATATCGCCAGCACTGTCCTATTGCAAACCATTTCAATGGGAGTGAAACAGATTTTCTGGACCAAAAAAAACATGGGGATCAAATTCTGGCATCGTACCTGAATCCAAAAATCATAAGTAAATAACTAGTTGAAATCCTAAACCTTTTAGCAGGTTGAGGGCATCATAAACCAAAATAAATAAATAAACATTGTCCCAAAGCACGAACACTCAAATACAGCATTACCCCTTCTGTATCACCAGCCTTGCTAAAGAAGGAGTGAGCTCGGGCCTCAACGCAACACGACGATTTCCTCTATCTTCAAAACAATATAACTACATAGAAAACAAGAAATAATGTTATGATGTCCAAAAAATACTTACAAAAAATCTTTTAAGTTTCATTTTTACTCCTCACTATCAAGATTTTAAGATCTAAACGAAAAACAACCAAAAATGAAGTTTAATCTGGGAAAATAAACTAGCCAAAACAACAACAACAAACAGGAAATAAATAACCTGGTCTCGAATTTCCTCTCCTGCTTTTCTAATGAATAGTGCCTCCGACTCTAATACTGGGAAATCAACCTCCTCAAATCCAAACAGTCGTGAAACCTTTAAATAAATAAAATTTGAAAAAAAAAAACTCATTTTTATTCCACCACGGCAAAAATAAATACAGTCACGTACTTGTTTACATACCGAAACAGAACCCTTACCTCTCGGAAATTGTGAAAGAGCCAGTTCCGAAGTCGCATTTCCTCGGGCGGGAAGTCTCGGGTTCCCTTAGGAGGATTGACGTCGATTTTCTGAACCTCTTCCAAGACCGGCGGCGTAGAGAGGGCGCCTGACCTGCCGCTACTATGACTCTCAGCTGAGGCTAGAGCACAGAGGTTTCTAGGGTTGAGTAACTGTTTTGGAACAGTGATTTTGCGAAAGGAGAGAGAAGAGTGGGTCAAAAATAGAGGCCTCAAGTAAAAATTGAGTGAGGAGTTGATCGCAGGCATCGTGTTCTAGGAAAAAAAATGAACAACGAAGAGAGTTCATGCATGCGCAATGGAGTGTTGGTGTCTGTCCCTGCAACACGGCAGCCAGGGGGAGGGGTAGGATAAGATGGTGTTTATTGGGCCTCGAGCTGGTCCACCCAGATTAGGAATAGATAGAGCTTTGATTCTAAGAAACTTAAATGGACCTTAATGGATGTTACATAGGTACCATATGAAATTTTATTTCTAAGTCTACTGCAGAGTTGTCTTAACTACACCCACATATTTGAAAAAAAAAAAAAGTGGTGCACCTACGCATGCTTTTGCATGCGAGAACTATCTGAAATTAAGGGTATTGCTCACCATATTTCATACATTCTGCTTGATCTAGTCTTTTAAGTAGAAATTTTTGATATAGAATTTTTATAAATAGAGTTTATTGTAGTAGAACTTTTATCAAAAAAATAAAATAAAATGATTATTTAGTTGTTAGGGATAATTCTTAGCAAAAATTGTATAATAATTTTAACAAATAAATTTTTTAAAATTAAATTAAGAGAAAAAAATAAGATAAACTTTTAAAGTTGAAGAGTAATTTTAATAATCTAATTTCTTTTAAAAATAGTTTACAGTTTACCTGCAACCCGAGTAAACAAAAAAAATGAAACTCATTTGATATTTCCTTTTGAGAAAGTTTTCTTATCCGTTATGATGAACTAATTACGATTACCACAATAAATAAATGAAGTAATGAATAAACTCATGTGTGTTATGGTTCTAGAGTTTTGGATATATACTGAATAATCGCATTTTAATAAAAATAAAATAAAATAAATATATTATACTAATTAATTTTCCTTTTAGTTAATTAAAAGATTCTATAGAAATAAAAATATCTGTTAATTAAGAATAAATTTATTATTAATCATTTAATGAAAGTATATAAATAAATAAATACAAGTGACTCCATATACATGATTTAAAAATCATCGACAGCCTTTTATATAGATTTTTTTTTTATATAGAATCCTTGAATATAAAGAGAATTTGAAGAAGTTTCTATAAGTATTTGAAAAATCATTTCTTATCATTGTAAAATTATAATTTAGTTCGTTAAAAGATGATTACTCCTACTTTATTTTTTATAGCCAAAACTTTTTTAATTTAAAAATTATAATACTTACCAAAAAAAAATCCATTCCATCTTGAAATAATTAAAGAATTAAGGATAATTATGTAATTTTATTAAAATAATTTATTATTTCTTATGTATATTCATTTTATAAGAGATATAATAATTACATAATTCATTAACTATACTTATAAATACACAAATAACAAAATTTTGACAGACAAATAAAATTTATGTACATAAAAAAATAAGATGTAGCTTTACAAATCAAGAAGTGTTGGAATAAAAGTAGCACATATTAATGAAAAAAATGGAGATTTAATCATGTGATCAGATAAATCTCTCAAATTGAAACTTGGCCACATAGATAAATAAATCCCTCATAAATCTTAATTTAAAAATTGAGATATTACTGTAAGACTACATCTAGTTGCAAAAACACTATGGTTTTACCCTTACTATATCACCATTTTCATCATATAGTTAAGGATATAAACATATCTAAAAATGGTGCTTCCAAAGCTAATGTCTTATTGACATCACTAAATCTAACCTCGGGTCAGAAATATCAATTCAATCTTTTAAAATGAACCTTTCAAAAGCATTTAAGAACATATTTGGATAAGATCTTAGGATTTTTCTTATACAGCCGAGAATACCACTTCTCAACTCATCTCCTGTAGCTATAGACTAATAATACCGAAAATGAGGTTACAAACTTACAATGAACGAGACCAATACTGTGAGTATTCTTGTGTTTGCTGGTATCTGACAAATAGACAATTCCATCATACCTTTGCTATTTGATGTTTAAAGTCAGCTCTACCACATCTAGATGAGCGTAATAGATTTTGTCCACAAACGAGAAGATTCTTTCATGAAAAAAAAAAAAAATTTGGTGTTATGGTCGATTTTTTATTTTCTGGATTCTCGGACTCGATTTTTTTTATACTCAGAACAAACGGAGCTTATACCGACCCTCAACCAGATTTTTAAATTACGGATTTCAACTTTCATATTCACAACCGCCTTCTATTTCTTGCATTTTAATTTTAATTTTTATATTCATATACCCTTTTATTTCTCAACATAAAAATATTTTTTTATTTTTTTTTTTAACCGAGGTGTCGCCACGGTCCCCGCTTAAATTAAAGATAACCCAAAAAAACCCGTTTAAATTAAAGATAACTCAAGGAATCGAACCCACGATCATGTGTCTAACCATATAATTTCAAATTCATTCTTACGAACTAAACTACCCACGTATGAATCTTAACATAAAAAAAACATATATCTTATGAAATCAAGAAAGAAGTTATAAATATATCCAATATAAAAGCAAATAACACAAAACCATATATCAACTTTATCAAGTCAACAAAGTTGCCAAAAATATTATCCAACATAAAACCATATATCAACTTATCAAGTCAATAAACGTCTCAAGAAATTATATCTAACACAAAATTAAATTAATTAACTAATAATAATCCAACCAAATTAAATTGAATTTACGCAAGCTTGTAATGGCATCTGATTAGAATGACAGTTTAAAAAAGGGCGAAAAAAATGGTTGAATAATCAGCCACATTAATTTAACTAAATAAAAATCTTAATTCGAACAATTTTATTAGAACCAAACTGAAGCCCAGACATATGGACGGAGACCAGACAATCTGAAACTATTATGAAAATAAGACATAGATCTTGATTAATTTTAAAATAAACTATTTGTTTATTTAGACAACAACGAGGATGGACAGCTGCGAATGCAGATCGAGCAGGGAGTTAAAAGAAATTTGTGGAATTAGGTTTAAGTTTTAAAAATTTTACTCTCTAGCGGGTGTTACGATGCGAGCTTTCGGTTTCTAATCAAAAAGACTGGGTTAGACCCAAAATAAAGTTGGGCTTTATAATTTAAAGCTCGGTAAGGCCATTTTATGGCTTTCACCTCATACTTAATATAAAATATTTATATAGTTTTATTTTTAAGATATAACAAATTTATCATAATATTAAACAAATTTTAAACTCATCTTTTTAAATAAAAAAAAAAAATTAACTATCCTGGTAGGAAGATAATACGAAGTTCAGTAGGAAGGCTCGAGGACGGTGAAGTTGCAAACAAGGTTCTGGATTTGGCTGCTAGTTGTTGAATGATGTCTTCGTGAATGGGAAAAACGCAATAAACAAAACGTTAAAAGTAAGTTTCAAGTGTATCCTAAGTATACGCATGTCATGTGGCCCATAATTAAGTCCCACGTAAAACACATTGTTTATTGCATTTTGACCCATGTTGGACCTCAATACAAAAACATCATGCAAATTATTTTATTAGTGGTATAAACAGATAAGGATATAACCGAGTAAGAATACTTGTAAATTACTTTAATTTATTTGATAATAATTGAGTCCATTCAAATTCGAATAATTGGAATGACTCTTTAAGTCTAATTCGAATATAATAACACTCAAATCATTAAGTTTATAAATTTAATCAAATATCTATTAAGTATCTATTAGGATTATAATTGAGTTAAATCGTTAATTTGAATAAAGAAAATTTTAAATTTTATGATAATAATTTAAAAGTATAAGTATTTAAATTTAATTGAATTCAATTCGAATTATATCAAATATTTAATTAGATTGGGTAAAGTTGAATATAAAAAATATATATTCGATCGAATTCAAGTTCTAAATTTTTTTTTAATACTTGATCGAGTTTGAATTTAAAATTTTTGAGTTAAGTAGAATTTGAGTAGTTCAATATATCAACTCAATTTAATTTAATTACACTCTTAAAATAAAATGCATAATACATTAGACATAAATTCATAATTCATTGCTTGCTTGGTACTTATAATGCTTTTGAGGTTCATATGCTTTAAGGGTTTATATTTCAACAAGTACATGTCAACAAGTAACTTTAAAATTATTTTTTTTTTTAAAATTATGTAAAATATGACAATGTTAAACATACCCTTAATTCATATAGATGTGCATATATGAGAAACAAAAATTAAAATAAATATTAAGATGTATAGAACTATTTCATGATATTAATTTAGTAATGAAAATATCTTATAAGTCGCACATTGTCTATCATGTGTTAAAATGTTTCATCTAGCATCGCTATTGTTATTTCATCATAATGGTTTTCTCATTGGCTCTTCTTCTTCTTCTTACTCTCTCTTTTTATGATTGATCAAAATTTAGCATCAATAATTTTATAAAATTAATTTATTTTTATTATAACTAATCAAATTAGGTAAAATATGACAATGAATAATTAAAAATTATAACGAAACAATTAAAACAGGTATACCTTACAACTGAATGCACTTTCATGTTCCCTACCTGACAATTCTCATTTTTTCTCCCTTTCTCAGTATTCAAAAATTTCTCATTTGAGAATTCCATAGTGGGTTAGGCACGATTAATTGTTTGGTTATTTGACGTCATTGCTTTTGTAATCATGCACCCATGACCAGACCCATCAGTATCGATGGAATTGATATTATTAGCAAGAATTGTATGCATGAGAATGAACGGAATCGCAATGGAATTGAATTTGTAGTAAGATGGTTTGATACAGAACTCATTCCGACAACTTTTTTTTTTATTTTTAAGAGCGAGACAAAAGTTTTTCCCCTACGATTTAATTTGATTGGGACATAATTTTGTAGACAAAAATAAAAAACATAGAATGCAAGTAAACTCTAATTTTGTTTGTTCTAAAAATAAATTTAACGTTTATATTCAAAAAATTTTAAATAAATCTATCTTCTTCCCC
>JAVXUL010000005.1:2413621-2424810 GCA_035590515.1 Trichilia minutiflora | reverse complement strand
TTGTTTTAAATTATATTTAATTAGCTAGTAGAATACTTGTTGTTATTGTTTGGGATTTCCATATGATTGTTTAGTTAAGGAATTCCGTATTTCCGCTGTGCTAGCAACAAGTAGTAGAATCTTGAGTGTCCAACAAATAGTAGCAGATTTTGTTTGGGGCACAACACATAGATATGCAAGATTCCCTGAAACTTAGTGCCTTAAAAATTTCTATCAAAAGAGGACTTAGGGATTTGTGCAATCATTCAGTTGTCACTCACTAACTTTGAGGAAGATTTAGCTACCAGTTTGGAGGAGAATAGAAGGAAATACAAGGAAGCTTTGAAGATCACGCAAGAAGTAATAGGATTTAGCAAGATTTTATATTTTACGAGAGTCTATTTTATATTTTATGTCCTTTGTTTTCTTGTATTTTTGACCAATAAATGTTTCTTTGAAATTACATGTATGGGAAGTAAATATCATGTGTGGCTAAGCTTTTAAGGTTAGGGAATATTGATGAAACTCCTATGAATTATGTTTTGAATATTTGAATGTTATTAATAAATTTTTAGTTAAATATATTTGTGTTCCCTTACCTTTCTTTAATTGGCTACTAAACCAAAAGATGTGTGGTGTATGCTATATTAAAACTTGGAAAGGATAATTTCATATATTAGATTAAAAGTTGCACAACTTAAGAAATAATATGTTGGAAGACAGTTATTGGCTGGCTAGGTAACAGTTATTTAGAATTGGAACTTAATGAGTACATAATTAATCTAATCGAATAACAATATTAATTGGAGAGATTATGTATGTGACTTCATTGATATTCAGAAGAGAGAATAGAATTAATTATGACTTGTTAATAGATTAATTAGAATGAAGTTAGTAATATTTGAATTTGGAAAAGCATAGTAAATTTGAGTGTAATCAATTCTCCTAAGCCTACTTTCTCGTAGATTTCCCCTTTGTGTAGTTGTTATTAATAAATTTAATTTATTATTTTCATTAATTAAATTTTAATTGTTAATAATTTACATATTTATATTTGTCTAGATAAAAGGAATTTAACTAATTCTCGTGGAAACGATACTCTTCTTACTTTTTTCAACTAAACTTAATACCATGAGCTTGAACTTAATACAATTTCACATGATACTTTGGAAAGCCATCACTTTGTGAGAAAGAATTTACAACAATAGGATTTTATGCTAGCCCAAGATGAAGTTGCGACAACAATTGTTCAAATCAATCTTAAGGAAAATGCCCATTTGAAGTAGTGTATAACATGCGTTCTCTCAATCCTTTGGATCTTGCCTCATTGCCCACATTCTATCAATTTTGTTGATGCAAAACAACAAGCCAGGAGATTAAGAAACTTCATGAAGAGGTTCGTGAAAAGTTGCAGTGTCAAACTAACAAATACAAGGATAGTCATGACAAGCGTTGCAAGAAAATTATGTGCAAAAGAAGGAGATTGGGTTTGGATACACCTTAAGGAGGAAACATTTTCTAATCAACCTAATGCCAAACTTTCTCTTAGAGCTAATGGTCCCCTTTAAATACCGGAGAAGATCAACCACAATGCTTACAAGATCAAATTAATCTCTACTACTTTCAATATGATTGACTTGTCTTTTTATTATGAGGATAGTAAGATCAATCTTAAAATATAGAGGGCGTGTTTTTTTTTAGTTTTTTTCAATCACGAAAGAATGAATTAGGATTATTTTTTATTAAATTAAAATTATTATTATTTTTTATTTAACTTTGACTACTAATTTTTTAGTTTAATTAAGATTATTATTATTTTTATTTAATTAGAATTATTTTAAATGTCTATATAAAAGTATGCTTTGTAATTAATTAAGGAGAAAGGAAGTCAATAGAACAAATTTAAGTAATTATAAAACTCTGCTCTTAAATGTTGATTGAGAGCAACTTCTTTCACTTATCTCTGTATCTGAGGTCTTGTCAATCTAAGTGATGTTATGGACGAAGAAATCTTAAAAACTTCGCCAAAATTAGTGTATCGTACCCGCCTCCTAAGCCATGCTACAATATGCAATAATTCCATATGATATATTATATTTTCGAGTAAAATATTATTGGGAATGCACGGAATGATTCCAAAAGCCTTTTGACCTTCTAAGGAAGGTTATGTTGCGGACTCTAATAAAACCAAAATCGTGAATTGAAATTGCTTCGATAGGGTCAAATTCCATTCATTCAAGGAAAATAAATAATTTAAAAATACATTGAATTGGTCAATTCTTTACAGTACATAGGAATGCAACACCTGAATTTCTCCCCATTAAACAATTGTTTGAGTTGTTACTTTTCATATTCACTCTTTCGTACATAGTCAGAACCGGACGAAATTTGATGAATAATTACTAGTTTAATATTAAGCCTATAGACGTTAGCCATCTCTATTATTATCTACTCTCACATCAACCGTAATTACATAATAAAAAAAAATATACTTCAAAGACTAAATTAAGCACCTCTAAGTGCTGCTGCTTAGAAAATTACATGACTTTGCCAACACGATAGGCACTTAGTAACCCTTTTAACATCATTCACTTGGAAATTTCATTCTTATTTCTTCCAGAGCATACAAGCATCCATCTCTCACCACGAAATTCCACTAACCAACCATATGCTTTGCAACTTCAAGCCTTCCCTGCTTCAGTGTCCTCTAGCTATATATATACACAGCTCTCAAATATCTCAACTAATCTCTTACGACGATCGTCCTGCAATCTCTACCTACTTAACATTACGGTTTTAATAAATATTCGTTTGGGGATTTTTTGTTTTAAAGAAAGTTAATTACCTTATTTTTTGTTGTTATTAATTAAGAAATTAATGATGATGCATGTTTTGTTTCTGCAGGAAATATGGTATTAGTTTGTAAGGGATTATTGGAAGACAACGAGGAGAGGGCGATTATCAGAATCAGTCCTAAGAACAATACAGTTGATGTGAGCCTTTATTTTGTTCCTTAATTAATTAATTAATTTCCCAAGCTTATTAATTAATTATTACTTCTCTATTTTCAAATTTATGATTTCAGATGAATTGAGGTACTGAGGAGGAGTTTCAGATGAAAAGTTGATGCTGAAAACTTCATCCTTTACAAAAATTTAAAACTTTTATAAGCTATTTTTGATTTATTAATGAATTAACATGAATTTTTATTTTATCATATGTAAAGATTCTACACTATCTTTTTATCTAGAGAAAACCTTAAGTTCATCCTTTCCACCAATTGAATGGTTACAAACATACCACATCATTAAATTTAATGATGCAGTACATTTTTAACCGTTAATCCCATTTAAAACTATCCATTAATCTACCTATTTGTCTATCTCCTTCATTTTACGATTATTTTGTTGGTTCAAAATTCTCCGTGCTAATTTATTTGGAGGAAAGCTTTAAGACAGACAGACCATATGCTAATATTTTTAATCAATAAAAAACCAAATATTTTTATTATGAAATTGATAAATCATAACATGGGATGATTCAAATGAATTTGCAAATATGATTATGATAAGTCATAAATGTTTTTTAAATTTTGCGTTGAATTATTATGATATTTATTTAGATTGGTAAAATTTTCTGGGATCATCCACTCACATTGGATTGTAGAGAATTTGAATAAAATATGTTTATTTTTCTTTTTTGGTTAAATCGTTTTCATTATCACTTAAACGCGCAAAGACTTTTGTACATATTTAAGACTAAGACCCTTTTTTTTTTTAAGTCTAAGACTAAAAATACGAAGTCATCATATTTAATATTATAATTATATACATATGTTTCCAACAAAATTTGACCATCAACATAATTTTGTAATTATATGAATTAAGTAATATTGATAATTATGTGCTACTAATTGTTGCAGAATTCTATAGTCTTGAAGATGAGATTGCACTGTGAGGGTTGCATCAGAAAAATCCGTAAGGTGATCTCCAAGTTCAAAGGTATACATATGAATTTAATTAATTCTCTAATTATCAAATATAATTAGTAAATTAAATATTAACTGTTAATCTTTTCGCTAATCTGCTACACGCATGCAGGAGTTGAGTTAGTATCAATAGATAATAGTAAAGATTTAGTTACAGTGAAAGGCACCGTGAATGTAGAAGAATTAGTATCTTATCTCAAACAGAAGCTCAGAAGGAATGTGGAGGTGCAGGTTCCGGCCGTTAAGAAAGACAAAGACGATGGAGAAAGGAAAAGCAAAGAATCAGCCAGGGGAGGAGGAGAAAGGAGAGAGAAACGAGACACCACTGATTGTGGCAGCGGAGTTGGTGGCAGGAAAGAGGAGGGTGGTGGCGGAGTTGGTAGTAGGAAAGAGGCGGGTGGTGGCCGTGGTGGCTGCAGCGGTGTATTGAAGGTTGAGGGGAGCAAGCAGTTTGAGTTCTATGATGGATATGCATATTATCAGGTCGAGAATGTCCAGGAAACCACGCTTACGGCAATATTCAGTGATGAGAATCCCAATGCTTGTGTCGTTATGTGACCACTACAACCTGAACGTACATATAGACGGTATTAATCGTATATATATTTATATAATGCATATAAATAAGGATATAAACATAAATATATATAATATATTTAATATTAAAAAAAAAACATATCTAAAATGCATATTATTACATGCATGTTTTATGTCTCTGTGTGATTTTAGAAACAATAATGTTAAGAATATAAATTTTCATACAAATTATTATAATTTTTTTTATAAAATATATAACAACAGTATAATTTTAACACATTAATTTGTATAAAAAGAATATAATATCACAATAATCCTTTTTGGAAAAGGTTAGCTCGCATGTTTAAGATGGTATTATAGATTATGTTTTGACAATTTTATATGAAGAAAGTGCGGAAAATTGAAATGTTGACATGCCTTGTTTACAGCATGGGCTATGTCGGACCGGCTTTGTGACATGTTAGGTGTACCGAGAGCTTTGATTACAAACTATTCTAGGCTAAATTGTGCAATTAATTTTGTGGGGAAAACATTGTTATTCCCTACACAAAAGACAAGAATACAAATGATATTGTTTTTTTAAATGACAAATAAAGACCAATGACCTAATATTTCTTGTGATTCTCATTTTTACCATTTTAGTTGAAAATGTTAAGAATGAATTTCCCTTTCATGATCAAACTTCGTTAGATTTTCTCCTTTATAATTTGGATAACAATGAAGTCAAGTCCCCCGTTTCGTGGGGTTATTTATATGCTGATAATTAAGGACCAATACGTCATGATCATTTATTCCTATCCTTTTGATAATTCTTTCTTTCTTTTTTTCTTTAACAAGCGACATGTTGGGTTCATATTTCACTTCAACTTATCATTTAAAAAGGTCAATTAAGAAGCTTTGAGAAATGAGAAGAATTCCCTAGATATTGTTCGTTCTCTTCTTGGCTATTTGTTCAAACATTGTTTACCTTCTTTGGGATACGCTTTCCACAAGTTCATTTCACAACTCGGAAGACAAGCAGTTCAAACCAAAACGGTATGTGCCCGCCCATCTTTACGGTTAATAACAATTAATTATAATGAGAAAGAAGGAGAATATAGAAAGCCATTATAAAAGTGAGTGTTATTAAATATTTTTTATATTTTATTATTATAAAAGCTTAATTTTATTAAAATGGAAATGGTATCATGATTTAATAAAAATACGTACATATACCATTTAATAAATAATAAAATAATACTAATATAAATATACTGAAATCACTATGAAACATAATATCAAGAATGTGATGTTACATAAATATGAACAGGAATCTATGAAGCCAATCAATGCAACAAATAATATCAACGTCAACATAACTAATTGGCATGGCATCATCAATCCCACAGCAAATTGAGGGAACAACGAGATTCCTGACATCTGGGCGGAAGAAACTCCTGGGTTTGGTCCAGAAGAGAATATGGAACCGGAACCATGGTACTAGTACTAATAGACTCACCATTTTCACTCATTCTCGCTCTCATTCTATTCATCGTCCTCTTTCGCTTCGCTCTTGTATTCCTCTTTCTCATACTTCTTTTTCTCCTCTGCTCAGACCTAGTTCACGTTCTATTCAGTATCCTCTGTGGTCCATGAACTCTCCACGCACCCCTGCTGCTACTGCTGCTCATGTTGATGATACAAACCCACCTTCCTCAAAAACGGTGTGTATTGGTTTCTCTCTCTTTCTTCTGTTTTAGGATCCTTTTTATTTGGTTCGCTTAATTAAACGGGACTCAGTGGGTGAGAATTTAATTTTAAATTTTATTTTAGATAGAGATACAATCTAGGTAGAATTGGAGCTGAATTGGATCTATCTTTATTTTTCATGTCTTATAAGAAACTTGAATTGGCTCTGATAATCAATTTGATCTTGTATTGGTTCAAGTTAGAATTTTGGATGCTGTATATGTGTTGTTAATTAATTATCAATTCTCTATGTGATAGTAGCCTCAAACAAATAACTATCAAACTCATTGATAGTAGCTTTATTTTCTGAAATTAGGGTTTTAATCCATGAGTCTCTGTAGTCTCTGTAATTGTTCATTTCTTGTTGTAAGAGGCTTTGTCATTTTGCAATTAGTATTCTGTATACTGTATACAAGTCATGTGTAAGTGATGAATTTGAGGTTTTGGATTTGCAGGTGAGGGTGGTTGTAAAAGGGAGGGTGCAGGGTGTGTTCTATAGAAACTGGACCATTGAGAATGCTACTCAATTAGGATTGAAAGGCTGGGTGCGGAACAGGCGGGATGGTTCTGTAGAAGCTCTGTTTTCAGGAAACCCTAATTCTGTCCAGGAGATGGAGCAGAGGTGCCGCCGTGGCCCACCAAATGCCATGGTTACTGGACTCAATGTCTTCCCATCCAATGATGATCCTGGCACGGGGTTTGTGCACAAACCGACTGTTTGATCAATCTATGTGAAAAGATTTGTACTTATTTCTGTTTTCGTTATGTGTAGTGCTATCCTCTATATAAGTTAAACTTTAAACTTTCTTGAGGAATTATATTTGATGTAAACTTGATTACTTTTTATACGTTTGAATAATGTACTCCAATGAGTTGTTATATATATGATACTATCAATTCTAGAATTTCTAGTTTCAATTAAAAGTCTTTTTGCTTGATGAATGTTTGTCAATTAAGCATCCAGATAGAAATGAATCCAAAAAAATGATTTGCTTGTCATGTGTATCTCTAGTAATCAACCTAACGATTTCTTTGTTTTAAATCCACCGGCATTGCTTGATGATTTAGAGAATATGTTGACTTTATCATTCTTTTGCTCATTAAAGATTTTCTCCTAAGCTATTGAAGTCCAACTGGAGACTTGCTTTAGTGTAACACTATTTTCAGTAATTTTTAGTAATAAACTATTGTCTTTGAAACAATGATATTCTTTTATTAAAAGAAGCTTTACCAAGACAAGCAGATAGCGCATCAATTATTGGGTTAAAGTCTTGCAAATTAGGGGCCTTGTTCTGGGAATTGAATAAAATCAAATATGTGTGTTTTGTTTTCTGTGGCAAGTACTGAACAGTTGATTTACATAGGCTTTGATTGGGTATTGGAGCTGTACATCTCAATGGAAAGTAAGTACATGTTTATGATGAGCTTTAGCTGGATCAGGCTATAGGGTGATTGTTTAGGCTGTTATTTCTGTGTGTTTGTGTGTTTATCTTCAATTGTATAACATCTGGGCTTTTGAATATTTAGTTCAATTCATCTGATAACTTGACATAGCTGTTTTGTTGGCCTATGCTATTATATTGGAAGTCCTTCTTAAACACCAAATGCATTGGAGCATTTCCTTTTAAAATTTCCTTCTGAAATTTTTGTAGTTCTCTTTTCTTGGCCTTTCACTTCTGTTTGACATCAAGAAGTACTAATATCTATTTATGTTGGAATAAACCGTAAGTAGGGCAACATAGATGCTGCATCACTATCATCTAACCAACAATAACATTAATTTAGTCAAACAAATTGAGGGTATGAAAACATAGATGGAGGTAACTTTTTCAATTTTTTAGATCACCAGATGCTTTCTAAAGTCTGATTTTTAATGCGATGTCTGAAGTTTCCTGCTAAGGTTTCATGAGGCAGACATAAACTGCAACTAAGTTGGCAGCATATGGGTCAATAGGGAATGTACTATTTTTTCCCTCCCAAAAGGTATCCCTTTAAACCTAGTGACTTTATTAAGCATTGAATCATTGAAATTTGGGCAGGATTGTAGCCGACAATTAAATATTTCCTTTTCTATCTTTTTCAGTTGGCTGGGTGGAATCATTGTTAATATAATTGTGTAGTTTTTAATGTGTTTATTAGTATTTTTTTTTAATAATTGGCTCATGTAAATTCCAATGTTTTGGTTTTGAAGGAGCTTGGAGATAAGCCTTGGTTGTTGCAGTCGCAATGACCATTCTTGCAAAGTTGACACAAATTAAGAAATTTTATGATTTTTCTTTAAGTTGAGGTTAAATTAGTAATTGGGACTTTAATTTTAAGCGTTTAATTGCTTAGCAGAACTAAGTTGGCTTGAATGATGGGCATTTCTGTTCCGTTATCTGGACATTGCTTATCCTCCTTTAACTCATTCTGCAATGAGACATGGTACTGATTTGGGTTTGCAGCAATCATAAAGTAAAATGTCTCTTCTATGGATGATTTTTAACCTGTGGGTAGTTTGTTATATTAGAATTTATAGCTTGTTGATCTGTAAACTGTAAACTGTAACCTGTAAATTTATAGTTTTGAACCTGGATGATCTGTAAACTGTACTGTCATGGAAATAGCCTCAGATTTCATTAAATAAATAAAATTAGTAAGGATCTGATTGTTGGTTAATTCTTATACCAAAATTAGAATTGCCATGAGTTGCCCTTGTTTTCGAATGAACTTTGAAGCAGCATAATCAAAAAGTAAAATGTCTCTTTTAGGGATGATTTTTAACCTGTGGGTAGTTTGTTATATTAGACTTATAGCTTGTTTTGACCCTAGATGATCTGTAAACTGTACTGTCATGGACAAGTTCTCAAGGATATAACCTCAAATTCCATTAAATAAATAAAATTAGTACGGTTCTGGTTGTTGGTTAATAATTCTTATACCAAATTTAGAAATGCCATGAGTTGCCCTTGTTTTCAAATTAACTTTTAAGCAGAATTTTCGGACAGTGTTCAATTTACAGTCCACTGAACTGCTATCAAATGCATCTGGGATGTTTTCTATTACGATTATTTTGCTTTCTGCTTTAGTATTTCTTGATCTGGAACTTGACAGTTTCATTTTGACATTAGTGAATTCATGCATTTACCTTTCAATGTCCCACGGAGCACGTTAAATACTTTCTTTAAACTTGAAGAGTTATAAAGGGCATAAGCCTGTCAAGTATTGTCTGCTGATAGGATCTGAAATTGGTGATTAAGTTGATGATTACACTTTATATAACTAGCTTTGTCTATTCAAATATGAGAACATTTTCATAGAGATGAGCTAGTTAGTATGCCTCTGCTTTCATTTTTCTTACAAGTTTTAACTCAACCGAGAATTTTGTGAGTCGTTATCATATTCTTGCCAGGTTAGCCTTTTCTATTGTGTGTAATGAATCATAGTAGTGCATTGAAACATGATCTTCATTTCATCACTAAACAGGATGTGTATTAATTCCTCTGTTATTATAGACTATTCACGTGGAGTAGTTATATGTGTTTTTATAGTTGTCCAAAATGCACGTGAGTTCAGATAATTGACATTTGAATGAAGACTTATCTTTTAATGTGTGCCATGGTGCCCGGAAATTTGAGTTATGAATCTCTTTACTATGATAGAATCACCGAAGGTGATGCATCAAAGTTATGATGAATAATACATTATGGAAAACTCGTGTGCACTTGTCTGATTTACTTCTTTCGGAAATTTGGTCATGCCTTTTCATCTCATGGATTTGGAACATTTCTGTATAAATTGCACCTTGTAGGATGATTTATGCAAGAAAAACTTGATAGAACATTAAGCTTATTTTGCTTATCCAAGATAGCTAGAATGATGAGAGGAGTTTGGCGATGCTGAGGTTCATGAGGAAGGTTCTGGTGAGAATCCTCCTGATCTCACTGAGCAGATCAATTTTTTTTGCTACTGCTTCTGATGGTGATTACTATAATGATTTGGGTCTATTATCTGAGGAATTATCAAAGGATGTGGAGGAGGGGAATTTTGTGGTTCACACATTCGATGACGGTGAACTGAAAAGGTTTATCATTCAATTGGATTATCTAGCTCATCCAGGGTTCCCGAAAGTTGTTGAAGCAGGCAGAAGAGGAATTTGGGTTTAAGCAGACAGGAGTCCTTGCCATCCCTTGTGGGCCCTATAAGCTCCAAAGGATCCTCGAGAACAAAAAAGATGGATGTGATGATGGTTGCTCCATATGATACAATTTATTTGGGAATATTGCCATGCATTTAAACGCTAGAGTTAATTTGTGAAATTTATTTTAATATTCTGTCACATATGTAGCTTCAGCTAGTTTGTTTACTGCTACAAGTGTTACCGCCGAATGTCATTTATCAACATATAAATGACTCTTATGTATAGATGTGTAGCTATGACATGCTAGGTTGGGTATTATGCTGGATATGAAATTGATAGCCTTGGTACTGATATCATGCATCTATTGCCTATAGCTCTGCTCTTCATTTCTTGTTCTTTATTTATCGTATGAAGTTTTTGTATGAAGATAGTATTCTCTTCACTTCATATAGTGGTTGCAGACCGCCACATTCATGTGCTGTCAAAGAAATAGCCAATGCTCCCAACCACTTGCAGGGTCCCTGTGCAGTATTTCGCTGTACAGTTTTATCTCCAGACATGATCATATGCAACCTGGGGAATATGCTACAACTTAGAAGAAGAAGGTAATGTTTTCAGTTATTGAATTACTAAATTTTGTAGGTGGTAAGGAAATTTTTGCAGTACTTTGTTCTATTTGATACCAAATTTGATGCAACTCAAGGCAATGGATACTTAAAGATGCCAATGGGTCCAATTACAAGGTCACGCTTCAACAAGTTCAAGGCACAATTTCAGATTTATGCACAAGCATTTGTTTCACAAGAACTTCAAGACGTTTTGATGATCAAGCTTGGG
>JAVXUL010000005.1:2353917-2386145 GCA_035590515.1 Trichilia minutiflora | reverse complement strand
TAGAAACAGGTTTTGTGATAGCCTTACAGGCCTACAAGTTGTATTCTGTGTGATTGAGTATACCCTGAAGGTCTGTGACTGTTGTCACATGTGGGATTCACGGGTCGGGGTGTGACACAAGTCCAGCCATAAATACCAAATGTCGCTCCTCCACCATGAGCTACTCCTTGTTTGGTGTGAGAAACTCACCGGAGATTTTCGTCCTTTGATGTACAAAAGTTGCCGGACGTTTTTTTGACATCCGTAAGTATTAAAAAGTTTGATGAAGACTTTCTTCATTATGGATTAAGAACTATAGCATATTATTAGATGTTAACCGTAGTCGATGGGCGGTCAAAAAGTTCAAAACAAAATCAATGAGATCGATTTCGGCTCACGGCTAACACCAAAGTGAACCAAGAGGTCACAATTAATAATTATTGCTTCTACTTGCTATTAGATAGAGTAAATATTGTCCGCCGGAGATTTAACATTTTCAAAGATAATATTTGATCGAAATGTGTAAACCGTTTATACGTTATATAGTTTTCTATATAGAGAAAGCTTTATAATTGATCCAATTGTTACTTAAAGTAAGTTACAATATATTATTTATGTTGATAAATAATGAAAAAATTAAAATAAATTTGATAAAAAAGAATTATAATTTTAAAAAATTTAAGGGTTAAAGTGTAAATTTATTATTTTTGCTAAGAAATTTATTGGACAAGCTTTAGGACTCAAAGGACTATTTTAAAATTGTCCTTGGATTTTTAATAAAATAACAAATAATATAAATAAGGTTTTTTTTCTATTTTTTGAATTAATTTTGGTATTTATCTAAAATAAAAGCTCTCTCTCTCCTCTTAAGCAAGAATTTCAGCTAAGCTTTGGAGAAGATTAAAGTTCTGATTTTTTGAGATCTCAACAAGATTTGGGGTTGTTTTCATAAGTATATACTAAGGGTTAGTGTTCTTTTGCTTTGATTTTATTATTTTTAGATTAAAATACAAGTTTTTTAAAATTTAAAACCCATAAACCTTATGTTATTCATACATGCTTGACACTCACACCATCACCCCCTAACACCCCTAACACAATAAGTACTAACGTGGTTTGAGCTTCACACATGAATTTTTTTTAGGTGTAGATTTATTATTGAGATATCATATTAGGGATTTATTTGAATCTGGGTTAACTATTTAACTTTTTCTTACTATTTTTTTTCAAACATAATAAATAATGTAACTATTAATTTTAAATCTTAAAGGTGAAATATTATGTTTGTTATATTTTTAGAGTGAATATATTATTTTTTATAAATTAATTATGTGTTTTTTTTAAATACATATTAGTTCTAAATATTTTTTTAATACATTTTTTTATATGAAAATGGTTGCTATACAATGATTTAATAAAATTGTGATATTTTAAATTTTATTTTTTTTCTTATTGTAAAAAAATTATTTTGTAAATTTATTGAGAGAAAAAATAATGAAAATTATGAATATTAGTTCACCTGCTCGCATAACGGTTAGGACTTAGGAGGATGTCTCTTTCACGGTTTACATTTTTATTAAATATAAAAATATTTAATTAAAAATAAGGGACAAATTCAAATTCTCCCCTGTGATTTGACAAAAATAGAATGACCCCTGTAATTTTTTTTGTCAAATCTCAACTGTCCATTTTTTATAATCAATGGCTGAGATTTGACCAAAAAAACTGCAGGGGTTTGATTATCTTTTTGCCAGACCACAGGGGGCAATTTGAAATTCCCCCTTAAAAATAATATACCTCAGATTGAAATTACAAAAATAGACGCACGTGGGGTGTTTAAGAAACCTGTGGTGTATTTTGTATTACTAATAGCAGGCCCATGATGCACTGCAGGGAGGCCTGTTGTACTTAGCTGAAGACCGCGAGTAAAATAAAAGATACTCGAGCAAGTAATGGATAAAAATTATGTAGTGTTATTGGATAATTGAATTTATAAAATGAGCCCCCGCTAGCATTAGTTCATCGTCTCCTCTCATCTTCTTTCTGACTCGATCCGCTTCCTCTTGTTAGGGTCTTACAAGGGTTTTTCAATTTCTAAAAGTTCCCTCCATATTCTCAAAACCCTTTATTCCTAAACTTAGAATTCAAATGTTCTTGGGTTTCTTTTTCAAAAAATTTCTAATCTCAATTGTTTGCTCATTTTCTTGATTTCAATTGAAGCATTCAATTCTTTGTTCGTGAATCACTGGTTTCTCTCTCGAAATTATTGTTTTGCCCGTCAATTAACATTGTTCTGTTGATTTGATAGCGGGTATTTGTTTCATATTTTAAATTTTGCATTATTCTAGGGTTTACCAAAATCTACTACAGTTCTTTCGTGTATTTTGTTGGCGAGAAGACGGGGGATTTTTCAATTGGGTATATTTGGGATTATCAGTTGAGTTGAATAATTGCGACGAAGAGTGGGTTGTTAATGAGGTGAATAATGGGAGATTGAGATAAAATCTAATTTTGATATGAGGTTTTGAATATGAACCATGGAGGTGGAGAGAGCACAGCAAAGAGCACATCCAGAAGCAACGATTTATCAACAAGAACTGGAGCTGAGAACTTCAGCCGAGCAGTGTCGAAAATTGCGGTGGCACAGATATGTGAGAGCGTGGGGTTTGAGGGATTTAAGAACTCAGCATTGGATACTCTCACAGACATTGCAATTCGATACATCTGTGACCTAGGTAAAGCATCAAGTTTTAATGCTAACTTAGCTGGTAGATCGCAATGTAATTTTTTCGATATAATTGGTGGAATAGAAGATTTGGAAATGTTAAAAGGTTTTACGGGTGCATCGGAGATTGGTAAATGTCTCGTGGGTTCGGGGACTGCGAGGGAAATAATTGAGTTTGTGGATTCCAATGAAGAAATTCCTTTTGCCCAGCCAATCCCACGGTTTCCTGTTTTTAAGAATAGGAGATTGATACCGAGCTTTGCAGAAATGAACGAAACACCACCAGGTAGGCATATTCCATCATGGTTGCCGGCTTTTCCTGATCCTCACACTTATATCCATACACCTATATGGAATGAGAGGAAATCAGATCCTCGAGCCGATAAGATTGAACAAGCGAGGCAAAGGAGAAAGGCAGAGATGGCTTTGTTGAGTTTGCAGCAGAGGTTGGTGTGTAATGATGGAACATTAGCTTCAACCTCTGGGCCTGCAAATGACGAGGAGGAAGAATTACCAGAAACTGGAAATAATCAATTTCTTGCTAAGCCATTACTATCGGGAGAGAAAGATATTTCTTCAGTTGTTTTGCCAGCTAAACTTAAAGATGAAATGTTTGGGGGAAACCATGGTTCTGTGATGGAGGCATTTGCCCCTGCTATTGAAGCAGTGAAAGGTAGTGGATTTAGTGATGATAGAGGTGGTGATAGGAAGTGTCTTCCTGACAAGAGGCCTGCTATTCATTTTACTTTTAGAACTGGCAAAAAAATTTTGGGTGAATTTTTGGATCCTAATCTGCCGAGGAAAGGTGATGGGAGAAGTACATCATTTGGGCGGGACGACGAGAAGGATGACAAGAAGAGAAGAGCTGAGTACATTCTTAGGCAATCTATCGAAAACCCACAAGAACTCACTCAGTTGTAAATTAGTTCATGACTGTCCTGCTCAGTAGAAATCTTCTTAGTTTAGGAATTGGTGGTAGCAAAAGGGTACCGCTGGCCTTACTCTAGGGTTAGACTGTTGCTCTGGTCTTAATATTACGGGAATTCTGTTGGGAGTCTCCCTTGGCATCCCACTTAACAATTTTAATAGGTATGTGAGTGCTTGTTTTTATGATATTCTGCTTCTAGTCTAGACTGATTCTTTGAGAATGAAAGTTTTTTGCTCTTTGACAATCCGATGTTGTAATTTTACATTTACTTGTTAAATTTGTATTGATATATTGAATTTTGTGCATCTCGTGTTCACAACTATTTTCACTTTTTGAGACTGCTATTTTCTGCTCTGCCCTTTCAGTTCTTAGCCAATCTATCATTAGTGTAAAATAGTCCACAACTCACTCACTTGAACCTGGTGACGTACAGACAAAGATCAAGGAAGAAAATTATTACCAACAAAAATATGACAACAATGAAAGAAGCAAAACCTTAATATATAATTCAGCATGGTGCGTTCAATTTAAAAACATTGCAAGACTGATTGAGAGCCATTTTGTGTTGCTGATGGCAGATGAATATATTATAGCATTACAGCATGCTGCGATCAATTGAAGAGGAGTTGTTGCTCCCTCTGTGTTGGGGCAAATTTGTTTTCGGTGATCTACAAATTCTTCTTGTTTCAAGACAAATTGTTATTGATATTTGCAGGATAATGTTGACATTAGTTATATACAGTTTTAATACGAGTAGTTTCAATGCAACGGCTATCACCCATCAGAACAAGATTTTGCAAGTCATTTTCCTGCTGTATGCACCCATGTGAATCTGTGGTTTCTCCATTATTTCAATATGCTTTTACGAGAGGATTCTTTCGAGCTCACTTGCTTCACATGGGAGGACAAGTACACCCTTTTGATTGAATCCAAATTCTTGTTCTGCTGCGTCAAGTAACTTCCTAAAAGTTGGATATGCAAGATATCTTAGGGCAACACATAATTTCTGGGCTCTCCATTGCTGTTCCACAACAACAGAAAAATGACCTTTCTTTGCAGGTCTGAAGTTGTATATACCTGTATATACCGTTGGTACTCATGATTGCTTGCTTGCCACCTAAAAAGGTATAGAAAATGTTTCTGTAACTGTTTCATTGCTTTCTTAATTTTGAAAAAGGAAGAGTTACTGCTCCATTTCTTCTTACCCCTGATCCATGTCCTCAGAGCCCCTCATTTTCGTCTTTTCACTTCTCCAAATCTCTCAACTCTCTCTGTTTTAGCTTGTTCTTGTCTAATGGGAAAATTCTGTTGGGTTAAATGGAGGAAGCTTGGGTGATTGAGCAATTATGATGTGGTCCGTGTGGTTTCACCCCTGAGAAGACCTTGTGGAATCACTTGGCTTTTCTCCAAAGCAATGTGAGGTTAAGAAATGGATTGCATCGATGAACTTTTGTGGTGATAAAAAGATTATGCCAGAAGTTTTGTGCTTGTAGTTTTCACTTTCAAGTTTGATTTACGTAATCGAAGTGGATGGCGTTATGTCGTATTGATGCCAAATAAGCTTGACTAGAACAGAAAATGTTGGGAATCTTTCTCTTAAGTGCCTAATATCATTTAATTTGAGCCATTTGCAGATGTCAAATTTATCTTACATAAGCTCTTGCAACGTTTTGCAATTTGGAATATGGATTCATGTAAATCACACCTGGAGAAGATAGCTCTAAAAGTGCATGCATCCGCCAGAATGCGTACTTCTGCCAAGTGATGATCAATAATCTGTTTAATTGTGAAGTTGAGATGCATTGCATTTTGCAATGGTCTTCCTTGTACAATTTTTTTTGCCTGGTCGATAATTTTCAGTGGGTCATCAAGTACATAACATTTTGAAATGTTAGTCACAGATTGAACCATTCAGGAGTTTTTTTATTATTGATTAAAGACGACTGTTCAACCCCGTCAATTACATCGCCACCACAGCTGCCAGTTGCTATGGTCTCTCTGCTGCAAACCTGGAAAACAGGTTAAAGATGCAAATTGCAATGTTCAGACTTTCTTCCCAAGTCTGCAGCTTCATTTACACTCACTGAATCCACAGGATAGTTATGAATTATACTTGTTAGATTGCCCACTATGGTGAGAAAGATGGAATACGCCTGACAGTATCCGATACAATTACTGAATTCAAGCTTTCATATAGATTTTCGAACTTCGCATTAGACAATAGACATTTCAAATTTCAGGTTGAATTTTTAACTTGCAGTTTTATTTTTTGTGTAAATACTTCAAGTTTTGTACAAATGGCATAAATAAATTCATTTTTATTAACCAATATATGATATCTTCCGTTGAATTTTCACCACCTGACTTCTCAGAAATGTAGAATTGCATCAAGACACTACTCTACAAAATTCGGCTGGTTTTAAACAAACAGATATTCTTTTCATGAAGAAAAAGAAGCTTAAGGAAGGCAAAGAGAAGACTAACGTCATCTGAAGTTCTGAATAATTAAGACGGACGGAGACAAATGTTTATCCTTCCCCACCCCTACTTCTACAAATTTCCAAAAATAATAGCTTTCCTGGCATAACGAAACCACTTCAATGTTTTAGCTTCATATCTACCTCTGAAGGAAAAACTTTCCCACGATGGTTGAAAATCATGAATTCTAAATTCCCTGGTAGAGAAACCATCCTGCATTGAAGCATATTAAGATGTGATCCAATTAACTGCCTAACAAGGGTTACTGGAAGTCACTTTACCTACCATTCAACAATTCAATTTCCAGGTACACACAATGAAATAATGAGAAATTACTGGAAAATTTTAATTTATATGCTTCTGTGCACAGCAAGCTCATTCAATGCAAATGGCTCAGGGCAGCACTCGCTTTAGTACAGATAACAAGAAAATCAATGTTTGGCAGACAGATTTTCATACCAGAGTAGAGAGTTAGACAATGAGGTGATTATGTCAAATTTAAAGAAAGCCATTAAAACAGGGCTATGCCTTGTGCCTGCTGGGTGTTGCTGTAAAATATAAACATGGTACTCCATTCATCAGCTTGAACATGTAATGCAAGTTTTATTTTTATATATTTAATCTTGAATTAGAATTCAAAAGAGTAAAGCCAAAATGGTTTTCAATGAAACAGGTTGTAAACAAATAAAGTAGAAGAAATCCAATTTAAAGTTTAGGATGCTTTCCTAATGGCAACTTAGCTAGAAATCTGTGTTACGCCCAACTCCTATATATTCATTTTTTCACCAAAATGGATAGACATATTAACTTTGGAAATGAGTGGTAGGAAATTTTCCTCTTAAGATTCCAAAACTGCAATTTAGTTATTTGTTCTCAACACACACAAGTGTTTGATCTGGACAATTTGTTGTCAATTTACGTGAATTAGACATTCAAGGATAAACTCCAAGTCATGCAAAAAGTACGAATCTAAAAGTTACAGTAGTAGACTTGGACTCTAAATATAGAAGGGACAGATGTCTGCATCCTTCACACCAATATGCATCATATGCCATGATTTTCTAAGGACAGTTCATGCTCATGGATGTCAATACAGCGTGGAGGCAACTAACATACCTGTTTCAACTGTATAATAAAAGGGTCTTTCATTTATATTCAACTTCATATTACATGAATATAAACCTAGGCATGGTCAGACTGTTGAAAGTAATTAATCCCATGTCTAAGGAACCTTGAATCGAAATCTATCCACTGTGGTTATTGATGTGCTAAATTAAAGCTAACAATACATATAATTAAGCATCGGTATTGAGCAAACTAGATAAAAAGCTGTATCCTGGATCTACTTCGAACAACTGCTACAACAACATTCAAGCTAGCAATTCAACTAGAACGCATCATTAATTGCATAATTGGACAGCTGCAGAATTAGTACGCCACTAAAACATACTGCATTGAACAACCATAATGAACTAATTCAAGGACGCTTTTTATTATTTCAAGTGAAGTGAACCTAAATTAATTCAACAAGTTAAGCCTTAAAATTACATAAAATATCTTGTCTCAAGATTAATTGAACCTAAATTAACTCAAGGAAGCTAAACCAGCATACCTGTTATCTTCAGAATCAGGATGAATTGACAGAAACTTTCCCGGCACAGTTAGCGCAGCCCACATGCATAATACTAACCCTAGAAGCAACTCAACCATCACCTGAATTCCCAGAAACGAAAATCAACATATTGAATAAAAAATGGATTTTTATTTTATAAAATAAATAAATAAAACATAACATCAATCACATTGATTGGAGGGTTTGAAAATTCCTCCTCCATAATTTTCAACAAACCCCTGTCTGCAACCAAATCAAATAAAAGGTTCTCTTAAAAACTATCCGATCAAAAACAAAAACACATACATAGATACAAATATAGTAGGGGATTACACTGAATGGTTGAATAAGCTGAGTGAGCGAGAATCACAATTCCAAATACGCCAACAACGAAACCGAAACCCATTGTTAGTTAATTTCGTTTTTCTGATTCTCCAATCTAACTGATAGCCTAACCTGCCGGTGGAAACACCAAAGCTAGAGATTGCGTAGCTCAGCGGAGCAAAGGCTGATTAATGTTATTGCTTTGAATTTTGATCGTTTACTTCTACTAAACGCTGCCGTTTCTTAAATACATGATCCGAACGTGCTTTTTATGAACAGATCATGCAAGTATGGGGTATTTTCGTCACTTAAATAATCGTGTACTGAATCTCTTAAACGCTGCCGTTCATTGCTGTTTTAGTCATTGTTGGTCCTCTCAGTTTCGGCTATTTTCTCGCAGTTTAACGGAAGGTGAACTCAAAATGATAAATGGCTCAATCACTCAATCTACACAGCGGGGTTCTGTTGTCAAACAAATTGAGCTTCTATAATGGCTCAAACAAGTTTCTTCAACTGAAACAATCGTGTTCGTACGTCAAGAACGACGATGTATATGAGAAACATCGTCTCGCACGGTCGTACTCGCCAGGTTATTACTTCTGAAATCATAAGAGCGGAAAAAAACTGTTGATTTTCTTCTGACGTCTTTCCGACTTACTTCTCGACAGATTGTCTGGAGGTGTCCGATCATGTTAAAAGAAGCTCGCCGGAATCCAAGGTACTGCTATATTACGACCGCATTGCTATATGCTGTTGAAGAATTCATGTAGAAACGGAACATCGTGAGCTTCCGATTTCTGGTGTTCAGTTGTAATGAATATTTGAGTTTTCTTGAAAAATAATTAGATGCTGTTTTGTTGATGCCTCTCAATGCAAGTCCAGCTTAATGGAAATTCAATTTGTTTCGATTGTTACTTACTTTTGCAGTGAGTTTGATTATGATGAATAATTTTCCTTTAGGCTTATGTTTCTGATGGAATAGAATCGGACATCTTGCCTCATGTACAAACTCTTAGAAGATTTCCTAAGAAGGACCTTGTTGCAAAAGTTGTTCTTGTCAGGTTTGATTCAACCATTTTTTTTGGACAAGAAGTAGACCAGAGTTCTCGATCGGTTTTTAATGCAATTACCACCATTAAGTATTTACATGAAGTTGGGGCAAAACTTATTCTTGTGAGTGACTGGAGAAATAAAATTAATTCAAACGTTCTTACTACAGAATATGTTGCAGGTACGAATGTTCAGAAATTCCTGTTCTTACCCTCTGTTTCTTTGAATCTATATTGGAACATAGGAATATTTCCAAAATCTTAAATAAAAAAGGAGTCATTTGATTGTCAAAGCTCGAGGCTATCATTAATGCATGATATTGAACATATTTCAGATGTGTTATCATCAGCCATGCAGTACAATGTTGTAGCTGTGCAGTGCCTTTCCTGTAAGATTTCAGTGGACATGGAGCTCTTCAAGAAAGCTGATATTCTTCTTCTTGAGAATCTTTCTGTGTTCAAAGACGAAGTTGCCAACAGTTCAAAGTTCACTGAATTGTTATCATCAGGAGTTGATATTTTTGTCAATGATTCTTTTTCTCAGTCCCATAAAATTCTAGCATCAACTGTTGGTGTTACTCGCTTTTGTTATGCATGTTTGGCTGGTTTTCATTTTGAAGAAAGCCTTTGTCAACTAAGGAAGGCTGCAAAACTTGATAAGAGACCATATGTTGCCATTGTATGTCTACTGCTGTTTTGACACTTGAATTTGCCTCTTTAGTTTACTTTTTCAACATCCTCTCATTTTTGTGTTGCAGATTGGAGGTGGCAATCTCTACGACAAAGCAGCTGCATTGTATTTTTTAGCTTCTAGATGTGACGGGTTAATCTTTGTTGGAATGATGTCATTTCAGATAATGCATGCTTTAAAGTTATCTGTTCCTTCAAATTTGGTGGAAAAGGGGACTAATGAAGCAGCATTGGAGCTAATTCAGTTTGCACAAGATAAAAACATAACCATTCTGTATCCAAAAGACTTTTGGTGCACAAGTAATCACCTTCCAAGGCAATTGGAAATATTTCCTACTCACGGTATTCCAGATGGTTAGTTAAACTTAATTAAACAGTAATTAAAATAAATAAATAAATGTTCTTGTGACCACTTATGTATTTCCTTAACTGTAATGGGCGCCTGTTTGCTAGTATCACCAATCCAGATAATTTACAAAGTTTTTCACTGGTCATTTGGAAGCTTCAAAATTGTTAGTATTTGATAATTTAAGAACTATTTCCCTCCTTGTTAATATTAAGAAATTGGTCTCAACAGATTGATTTTCCAGTTTTCTCAAACTGTTAGTTGGCCAATCAAGATTGTTAGCTTGAAAATTACAGCAATGCCTTGTATTCACAAAATGCCAACAAACAAACCATGCTTGGTGGACTAAAGTGAAACATCAGATAGGATATCACCATTATGTGTATTGTTTTTTTGTCATAATTATGTCATTAATTGTTACATAAATTATAGTAAATACTGCTGTTGAGACTTTTTCAATGCAACATTTTTTATTTTAGGTTGGGAACCTTTTGATATTGGGCCAGTGTCAGTGCAAGAGATTGATTCTATGATTACAAAATGCAAGGTAAATTGAAAACAACACAAAGAAGTTTTGCTGTGTTTTTGTGGTACTTTATTGCTAAAGTAAATCAAATTCTTACTCTTGGATTCAGAAAATACTATTTAATGAACTATTATTTTCTCTGGAGACGACATACCTTGATTTATATTTGGTGTTTGTTACTTAATCCATTAAATGTAGGTCAGGTAGTCCATTTAGTATTCGAAGATTAATTTGCTTCGAGGTTTTATTTGCTATATTTACCGATCAATTGATCAATAATTTACTGTTGTATCTATTTCCTTGTTCAGACCCACTGATGTATATTTCAGTGTATTCCAGAAAATCATATGGATTGGCCCAGTGAAATTCAGATTTTCTAGTGAATACCCATTTGGAGCAAGTAAATTAGCTAGAACTATTTGTGAACTAAGTCAAGACACTTGCGATGTAACTGTTGTTGGGAGTATGGCATGCAAGGCAATGACAAAAGAGTCAAGTTCTTTATTGGGTTTTAACACGGTTGAGAGTGCTTCAGCTGTCTGGGAGTTTCTCAAAGGAAGAAAGCTTCCTGGAGTCATGGCCTTAGATAGAGTAATTTTCTAAACTTCATGTACACTTAGTTTTTGATGTTGTGACAAGATTCTTGAAAGAATGAAATTTTAATCATGACAATAGAGTACACATTTTTATCATGACAGTAGAGTACAATAAGGTTGTCCTTCTGTCATTTTCATGTTTTTTTCGTTCCTCATTTTTAGAGGCTTTTCCTTCAATGTTTGTCGGAGGAGAAGGTAATGTATATCACTTGACATGCGTATGGATAATTACAAATTGATAGCATTTCTTCATTGTTTACCAGCCATGGGAAATTTGTTGCCAATTGGTTTAATTTGTAGGAGACTTATAGAAATCTTAAACTACTATACAAAACAATGAAAAAAAAATCTCTTGACTCTTTTGCTTCTGCAAGGACTAGTAACTCATTTTTTGTCCTATATATGCACAAGATTTCTCCTCCCAGGATTCATGAATTAATTTGACTTCTTTGATTGAGAAAGCAAAGGGATTTGATTTATCAATAGAACTAAAGTGATTAAATTTTGCATTTTTTTTCTTAGAGCAGTATTCGTCTAAATAACTGCAACTTCATTGGTTGTGCAGGCATATCCATTTGAGATTGATTGGGGTGCTGTATATCGTTATCCAGCCCAACCTCTGGTAGTTGATATTGGAAGTGGTATTTCCTCTGTCATTCCTCACTCTTTGTCCATTGTTTCCTTAATGAGTTGTACAAGATTCATATGAATGTTTGAAAGTGAAACCCACGTTATGTTAAGTGTAGCTAAAGAGAAAGCAAATGACATTAACTTAGTTCAACTTAGATATGCAAATCACATGGTTAAGGAAGGGCAATGCCTGTATCTGTTTTGCATACATTCTTCTTCATGTATTACTTCTAAGATAAACATATAAATTCTATTTATAAATTTTTTTTTTTTGGAAATGGAATTTGTAATTACTTTTATCTTCCTTACTTGTGGATTATAAATGACAGGTAATGGACTGTTTCTTCTGGGAATGGCTAGAAAAAGGAAACATTTAAATTTTCTTGGCTTAGAGATTAATGAAAAGGTTTTCTAATCTCGTTTTGTATATTTTTATGTTTCCTTCTTACCTAAGTTTTAAACTTCATTAATTTTATCACCTCTCTTTGCTCTTTCAGCTCGTGAGGCACTGTCTAGATTCAGTGCAACTATCTGGCATAGCGAATGGGTATGGGTTGTTACTATTGCCACTGCACTAAATTATGCATATGGGGGAAGAAAATTTTGTTAACTATTGGGACTTTATATTAAATTTAATCTGCTCGAAGCTAGTCAGCGTCCCTTCTAATTAGATCTTTTCATGACAGTTTTGTAATTTTTATGCTAAATATTTTTTTTCATTATATCTTGACGATCTTGTTGTCCTTTTAGCCACTTCATTGCAACAAATGCTACGTCAACATTCCGTGCAATAGTGGCTAGTTACCCGGGAAAGTTGATCCTTGTTTCAATACAGGTCAAGATTGTTTTCAATCTGTATTAACCACTTCCATTACTTTATGTAATTGTTGTTCATTCACCTATGATATGGAACAATCCAAGGCTTTCTTTTTTTAGGCTCTGTTTGCTACATCTTGAAGATATAAAATGCTTTATCTCACAACCATTATTGCCAACAACATAAATCCTACATCACCTCCTTTGCTCTTCATGCTACATTGTAATGAATTGTCCATTAACAGCACATCACTTAAAATGCTTCCTGACCTCCACCACAATCTTGACTCTACTATCACCTTGGTGGCAAAATATTATTAAATTTTTTAGTTATATTGGTGGTTTAAATAGCATCTGCAAGTTTACAGTTTTATTTGAAGAATAAGAGAATGGTATACATTAGTTGTTTTCCGCTGTACCTTAGCCCTTTCATTGAAAATAGAACTTAAAAGTAGGTCACTAGATTTTACGCAATGGAAATAGATGTCAGGGGCTTGCTGCTTCTTATTGTTTCTTTCCTTATTCTGAATCAATTGTCAAGACTGATGCATCTGAACTGAAGTTTTTTTTCTTACTTTCTACCCTTTTTGGATGTTTGTGCAGTGTCCGAACCCCGATTTCAACAAACCACAGTATAGATGGAGAATGCTGCAAAGGTCATTAGTTGAAGCGGTGGCAGATCTTCTACTTCACAATGGGAAGGTACACGATTAATTTCAGTTTTGTTCTTCCTAAAGAACTAATGATAGCACTTGGGTTTAGGTCATCAAATTATTGGCATATGTTATGACACCCCTTCAATTTCATGTTGAAATCTACAATTGTGACAAGTCACATCACAGGCTCCAACTGCGAGAATGTGAACCGACTAAACCTTGCTTAAGTTATTTACTGTTATTATTCCATTCTCCAGGTATTTCTCCAGTCTGACATAGAAAAAGTTGCTGTGCGAATGAAAGAACAATTTTTAAAATATGGCAAGGGTAAATTTGCTCTCGTTGAAGACCAATGTGATACAAAAACTAATCAAGGAGCATGGCTTGAGGAGAATCCATTTGGAGTTCGATCAGATTGGGAGCAACATGTTATAGATCGTGGAGCTCCAATGTACCGATTAATACTATCTAGGCAAAGCAGTGTGACATGAAGAATATTGGAGTGGCTCTTTAGTGTGGCTATGTCACATAACAGAATGCAGCTTGGTTATTTAAAAATATCCCTCAGTGGAGCAGCTCAGTGTCAATGAGAAGAATTCACAAAATTCCAACCTTTCTTGGAGGCAAGTGTTATTCTTTTCTTTGTTTCCTTGTAATGGTAATTATCATGAACCTCAGAAATTTCGCACAATAGATTTACCCATGAGGACCACAAATGCCATATTTGAGGGTCAACTTTACAAGTGCTATCGCATATGTCCAATTAGTTTCACCTGCCTTGGCTTTTTCAGAATTATGGCTGTCGTCCTCGACCGTTTGTGCAAGGTTAGCTGCCCTTTATGTCTCCCGCAGCTCCCACCCATAGACTCGAATCCCTCTCAAACTTTACCGAAGCTACCATACTTAGACATTTCTAGGAGTTGTAGTAATCTATCATGCCAAAGTTTTCATATCGTGCCTTGCAGAATGGACAGGGAATTTTTGAATGAAAGTTGCACATTAAGACAATCCAAAGAAACGACACAGATGAAAATCGCAGCAGGTTGAGCAAGACAATGTGATGGTGGGCGGGAGTCATAAACATGAACGTGATGGTCAAGAAAAATGAAGGTGCATATAAGGCTACAACAATAAACAGCAATTCACAACTATCATTTGTTAACAATCATATTGAAAAATTACAAGTTGTTAAGGGGGGAAGGAAATGTAATAAAACACAAGTGTTTCCCTGTTTGAAAATTGTGCTTGCTGCAAAATTATATTTTCATTTCTGTTTTTTATTTTTTAGAGCAAAAAGGCTTTTTTCAAAATAAAGGAGAAGGAAACCTTGAGATCAAGTTTTTGACTTTTCTTTCATGGTTATTAAGAAAGGATTGCTGAAATTTTGGTCAGCTATTAGAGGTTATTCTCACGATACTTTTGAGACAGATTTTGACTTACTCAAACGTTGATTCTCATTCCCTAGTTTTTGGTCCAATTATTCTTTCCTCTAATTATTTGTTTATTTTTTTATTCCTTTAGGGTTATAATTGCCATTACACTGAAAAGGATATTGGGGAAGGTGCTTTTCCGATAAATGCCCAATTTCCACTGAAATATAATATGTATTTGTTTGTATTTGATGACTGATGTGGAGGGTCTCAACTCTCTGTTATCAACCTTATCCATGAATAAAAATGAACAAATGTATTCATATAGCAATTTGTTAAAAATTATTATACAAAAAAAAAATAGCTGAATTTTCAAAGTTCAAACTCTGCCTGAATGGTAAACTTTGCATTGCAGTGAACAAAAAAGGATATGAAGGAATTGGACTTTTAGGTTTTGTTGAACGATGAGAATTGGGAAAAGCTTACACATTATTAACAATTAGATACAAACTTAATGGATTAAATGATTTGAAAATTAGTATTATTTTATGATTATATAATTACAATATGCTACTTTTAATAATTAATTAGATCTGGGTTAATGGGTTAAAGGTTTTAGTGTCATTTTATAATACCTCACAATACCTTATTCGCTTTGTCACGAAAAATATCCTATTCCCATTTTTAATCTTTGAAATTAACCTCCTTTTTTTTTCTTTTCTTTTTCCAACAAAGTAAAAATAAAATTAAAACAATTAAAAAATAATAATAATTTCAATCGGTTCGCTCTTCTCCTAATTGTCGAAACGTCTGTCGGAAGATTCCGTCCGGTGTCGATTTACTTTTTATTCGAAACTCTAAGAAATCTGAAACCTGGTGTGTATAATTCCAGGGTGAGTTTGCTCTTTCAGGTTTTTTCTTTTGATTTGAATTATTTTCCAGATTCAATTTTCTTCTTAAATTAGTTGAGAAGAAAATGTTTCAGCTGATTTATTGTATGGTTCGAAAACCTGGTTCTTGTTTAGTTGCTTGGAAAGTTAGTCGAAGCTCAAAATTGCGAAATGTTTTGATTCTGATAGGTTTTCTTTGTTAATTCTCGGGAAAGGGGGGGTTGAATTCAATTCAGCTGAGTCGTCTATGTTCGGTTTTTGTTTTCTAGGTCTCATAGAGGGTTGAGATGTATAGTATTTTGCGCTAAGAAGCTTTGCTACCTGTTTTATTTGGGTAAATTTGATTGTTTGACATATCTTGGTGCATGTTTAGATGTGGAATCTGTTGTAATTAGGATTTTCTTGTGACATTTAGATTGGGAATTTCCATGTTATCACAATTGCCTAATTTCTAGTCTCTTCTTACAGTGGTAAGATCAATTTCAATGGATTCAGTACTAGGATTCGAGATGTATTATTTTGAACTCGCATGAGTTTGATTAGATTGGACTGATATTTTGCAATTATTTTAGTTGTCTTGATCTTATCTGTTCTTTTTTTTTGTTTTGTTTTGTTTATTGTTGTTTCTGGGTGTTAAGCTCAGCTTTGATTTCTAAAATCAGGTTGCACATTTCTGCTATTCATCTAATTTGAGGTCTAAATGAGTAATCTTGTCGGATGTGGGAAGCTCCAGAGCAGGAGTATTTAATGTTCTTGTGATTGTGATCATTCAATATGCAAATGGAGTCACTGTTGCCCTTGAACTCTGAGGCTCATCTTCATCCTGGGAATGCTACAGTACAGGATAGAGGTCCTCATGTAGCCCCACCCACCCTGGATAATGTTATGGTGCAGCAGTCTGGTATGTTCTTCTGCTTATAGTTATAGGTTTTACTTCTCTTACTCTATATGCATTTGTGAATATGCTTTTGACAATATGAAATGCAGCTAAAAAACCAACGCGACAATGGGCTGCTTGGACACGGGAAGAGGAGGAAAGCTTTTTCACTGCATTACGACAAGTGGGCAAGGCATGCTATTATTGCTGATAATTGTTTTGGCATTATATTATCTTTTGTTCATATTTTTCTGTAACTATTTTATGCTTTGATTGTAGAATTTTGAGAAGATCACTCATCGAGTCCAAAGTAAAAACAAGGATCAGGTGAACTACTATGAGATATGACTGTACTTGTTTGATGATTTCTTATTCTTGACTGTTTCTTTTCTTATCAGCTTTTTTATTCATTTTAGTGTTTGTTATTTTTAGGTCCGACATTATTATTATCGTCTTGTGAGACGGATGAACAAGCTACTGGGTCCAGGGTTATGTCTGGATGCAAAAAACTCCAAAGATACCAATGCTGCTATGCTTCGATGGTAATATTCTTACAAAGAAGTTGATTTTTTTTAATGGTAGATACATTCATAATCTACTTGATGGACACTGGGAGAAGAACCATTATGTAATTGGAAATTACATATTTAAGATAATCTCTTCAAAAATGGTGATTTTATAAGCCAATCTAGATGTATTAGAAAATTTTATATGTATGGAAAGGAGATTTGTTCTGCTGAAAGAAATAAATTAAGATTTCACCTGGAAAAGAAGTAACTTTCTCTAGTAAAACTAATAGCGTAAGAGTTGTCAACATATAAAACTTTTCTTTAGATTTTTTCATCTGGAATGATCAAAGATCAATTATTCTCTAAAAACTTTTGACAAATAGTTTTGTGACCTGTTTTGCAGGTGGTCTTTACTGGAAAAGTATAGTTGCAAAGCCTCAAAGCTTCACCTAAAGCCACGGAGATTTAAGATCTTTATAGAAGCCTTGGTTAGTCAAGATTTTTATTAACTCGTCCTTGAACGCTTCTCATGTATAAAACTTGACATCTTCTGAATGAACTGAAACTGGTGATGAATATATATTTCTCGTGCAGGAGCACCAACTCTTAAAAGACAGAAAGAGGAGTGTTCGGAAACGATCTTTGCAAGGTGAGAATTGTTCACCTACGACTTCAAGCTTGGTCTCAAATCAGAGTAGGGCATCTGGACAGGATACTTGCACAGTTAAACTTGTTCTTGTTGACAGTCAAAACACTCAAAAATTAGGACCTGCAAAAGGATCATTGAAACGTAATGTTAATGTAGGTGTTAATCGTAATAACAACAAAGGAGACTCAGCTATTATGAAACCAGCAAGGCAAAGACGGAAACCAGGTGATATGCTGTCTTTTCTTTTCTTTTCATATTTTGTTTGCATTAGAATGTAGAAAATATTTGATCTCTTGATTCTTATGCATGTTTTCATTGTTCTGCATTCAAATTAATGCTTTTTTATCTGTTTGCTTGTTACTTGATCTTATCAGGTCCTGTCTCATCAGCTGCATATAAAAAATGGGAAAAGGCTGCTATTGCTGGGGTTTCTCTGGTTGCTGATGCTGCTGAGCATCTAGAGCGGACATCCATTGATAAAGAAGTTGAACTTGATCAGGGTACACTAGGTGAGATAAAATTTCACCAAACTTTGTATCATATGAATTTACATAACTATGAATAGATGAAATTTCTTAATCATGATTCTTTCCATATTAATTTCCAGAGCAAAATGCTCTTGAATCTGTTGATAAAGCCGCGCCCCCATTGCCCACTATTTCACAAAATGCTTTTGCTGAGAGTAATGTACACACTCCTATGAAGCTTAAGCTCCAGCTGTATCCAATTGATGATGTTACTCGAAGAGCCTTGGAAATGGTGAGCAAAAAAGAAAATTATCTTGGTGATGTAGGATGAAGCTATAGCAGCTGAGAATTGTTCAAGAAATAATTGGATCATAATCTGTTGACAGGATAATCATAATCCGCACTTGGAGCTCACTCTTAGTACTCGTAAGAAGATATCATCAGTATTGGAACATCTAAATCGCAAATGGGGCAATTCAAGTGTAGCATCCGGAGACCTTTGGCTTTTCCCTTACAGCATTCAAAGGGAAAACCTGGTGGGATGTCAGAGGTGGACCCAGGACTCAACTACCAGTGCGGCAGATGTCTATGCAATGATAGGAAGCCCTCCACTGTTCCGCTTGAGGTTGCTTTCTCACTTTTGTTAACTTAAATGCAGTGCTTATGAATTATATTATTAGATTGGCTAACTGATTGACATGCTCTATTTGAAGGTATGGTTGGTTTTCAAACACAGAACTGGGGTCTCTAGAATCTCAACCTCGTTTACCATCTGGCTATATTCCTGTTGTACATAATGTGAATGTGGAAAATAAGAAGGGCCAGATAATGGATCCAACGAACTTATCTTTGCCATCAAGTAGTGATCAGTCTGAGAAACATGTGAATTCTTATAATGATAAACTAACCTCAGTGAAAGATAACCTCACATTTGCACCCTGTTTAAGTAATGAGCCAAACAAGATGAGTAGGTACACTAGTGCTTCAAAAAGCAATATTATAGATTCCTGTAAACCTGCTGCAAATTTAGCATGGCACGGGAAGGAGACTGGCAGTGAGGCTATCTCAAGACAATTGGAACATGCGGTAACTATCTTTCTTACTTTCCATGCTTTTAAATGTGTTGAATGCATCTAGTACAGTGGCCTGATTAAAAGTTGTCCCATCATGCACCACTGAGGAATTGATCTCTGGTTTTATATGTAAGAGCATCTAATTTTCATTTGGTTTCATCTATAAAGAAATATATTGTGTTCCATTGTTTTAGGTACAGCAGCTGCTGTTGTTGAAGTTGAAAATCTGTTATTTTATTGCACCAGATCTATTGCACAATTTTCTGAACTTGTAATTTTCTCCTTGCATGCTCTAGGGTGATGTGAGATTAAGTAATGATATTGCACTATCAGCTGGAGAGTGGGCAGATAGTCTCACCAACATAAGTGTTGGAGATCTACTCTCAGAAGTGCCTCATGATATGGATGCACCACCTGTTGCAGAGAGTTCCCAATGTCTTCACCAGATCCCATTCAGCTGTGATTCATTTGATGCTGCCATTGCTGCACATATATCTAGACATCAAAACAAGATGGGAGCTGTTTCAACCTTGGCATCCCATACTTCTTCCATCTGGGATGCTGAAGAAACATGTGATGCCTTCTCATTTCAAAACAGTCCAATTCTATGTCAAGAGAGTACTAGATTACCGGATTTTCCTCCTGCAGTAGACAGCAAGCAGATTGCAAGAACAAGTTCATTGGCATCTGGTGGCTTTGCTGAGGTATTGTTTCATAATCAAGTGTTATTTGAGCAATGCTATTGCCTAGGAGAAGAAAGACCCACATAGAATGTGGAATCATTTATAAAGTTTATTCTTGTAACTGTAGGAGTTACCTAATTCCGAGGAGCCAACTGATTATCGTGCTCACGAAGACCATATGGACGAGTGTGTCTCTGATCCACATGCCCTGGATAATTCTGTAAAGGATTTAAATGGCCTAACAGATATATATTGGGTATACATTATTTCTGTCGCACTTATATTATTTTCCATTTCTGTCATGATTTTATTATATTTTATAAATTAGGGAAATCTTAATTTGTGAATTTATTTTCTTTAAAATTTTGTCAGTAATTGAGCTTATTTCATGTTGTCTCTCGCAGCCTGACTCCTTAGGACCATTAGATTTGGATATACAATCATCTAAATATTGTGGCGAAGATCTGTTTCTTAGTGATAGCCTTGGAGGGTTAAGCCGTCTGATAGCCAGCAGTCTGGATGCATTTCAAAATTGCTCATTCTTTGGGATAGACAAGAAAGAGCAGACACCAAACGTTGAAACTCAAGAAACTGCCTCCCTTTGTGATTCGCAAATCGCAGTCAAGTCACCTAATTTGATCCCAGATGAGTAATGTTCTCGGAATGCAGAAAACTTCATCATTGGTATCATGAAGATATATATAAATCTGTCTCTCTCTTTCTCTCTCTTTCTCTACATTTTGCTGACCTGAAGGGTGCTCGACCAGGATCCAGTGCAAGGCAAGGGGACTGGGATTGGAATGATTTGCTTTGTGCGGAAATGTATCTCTGATCGATAAATCTCCTTCGTTTGTACAAAAAAGAAAAATAGACATGGAGAAATTGTCACAGTTCTCTTTCAACTCATATATATTTCCTTTTGTATTTCCCTATAGGGATGTATATTGTTCTAGCACTGATGCAAGGAAATGTGCTACTACAATAGACAACTAAAGAAACAGTCTTATCTGACATCCTTTGTATGCTGTTCTTCTAATCTTAATTAATGTGACAGACTTCCATGTTTTTTGATTGTTTTGTATTGCATGGAATGGAACAAGCTTCTGATATGGGTGGTATTTCCTGCATGTCACATTAGTGACGTTACCAGTATTTGTAATGCTAAACTTGGGGTGTTTGGATTCTGTAACAGTGTTATTTTATGTAAAATTTTAATAAATGGATTTGAGCATCGAGAAAACTAAGATTTGGTCAAATATATATTTTAATTCTATTAATTCATTTTAAAATTTTGTTAGTTTGAATGTTTTTTATTTTGATTATAGTAATACTTTTTAATTACAATTATACAGTTAAATTATCTTTGTTTTTGTTTAAATTCATTGATTAAACAAAAAAATGGGGGTTTGCAAATTATAGGGGCGTGAATGTTCTTACTATTGAATAAATTTAAATAATTATGTATAATCAATATTTTTATTTATAACTATTGATATAAAAACTAGTAATTTGATATATTATATCTTCATAAATGATAAGATCAACTGTCTATATTAGAAAATAAATAAAATTTATAATGCGTATTTTTGTTAAATTATAATTGAATAAATTAATTTAAATAAGTATTAAACCGTTTGATATTATTAAATAAAATATTTGAAAATTGATATTTTAACATATATACCCTTTTGAAGTATTATATATATTTATGCTTATAATTTGTATAATATATATATATATATATATACAATATATGAATTATTTATTATTGAAAAATTTTACTTAAATTTTTATTTTTTAAGCAAAAATTGATGTTTCAGCATTTTACTTGTAAAAAACCATTAATTGAAGAACTAGTTCAAGATGTGCTCTAGTATTGTAAAAATCAACTTTTGAATATTAATTATAAAATAATATTTATAAAAATAATTATCCCAATGAGTAGCAGTATTTTTCTAAAAATGTAAAATAAAAAAATTATTTTTTTAAAAGCCAAATAATGGCACTAAAAAGATATATGTTAGAAAATAAATTAGCATAATATGAGTATCATTGAAAATAAAATTAGTAAAGTCATTCAGACATTCTCTTTTTTATATTTAAGTTAAAAAATTTTATTTAATTAGATTCAAACTTTTTTTAATAAATTTTTAAACATAAATTAGAAAAATGAATAACTTTTGACTATGGAAAGTCTAGAATTTAGATTTCAAACAAAAAAAATAGATTCAAAGTAAAAAAATTTAACTTAAATTTTATTTAAAGTAATTACCAAACTTTAAATGTTAAATTAAAAAATAATTTTTTTTTGTATATATAAAAAATCTTAACTTATCTGATTGAAAATAAATGTGTAACCGTTGTCACATTTAGAGAGTTTATTTGATAAAATCTACGTTCAGACATCCTAAATGCTTGAACGAAGAAAATTGTGATGGTTCAAAATTAAGACAAGTATTACCATCTCATCGATTCTTTATTATTATACTATCTCATAAAGATTAAAAAATAATTACTTTTAAAATATATTATTAATATTAAATTATATTTAAATTAAAAATAAATATAAAATTAATTATATCTTATGAATATTTTTAAAATATTCATAAAATTTAGAAATGTATGAGCATAACAAAAGGCTTGTGGAAAAAATTTGGAATTTCTCCTATCATGGTCGAAGACTGTAGGTTGACCGAGACATCGGCTTAAATTAACAGCAGACAGCCTCGACTTTGACGAACAACAAGCCAGTCATTCTGATATAAACTCAAAAAACAAAGTGACAGAGGTAAGTCAAGTCAAGTCAATAATGTTGTTAGCTAAAAAAAGAAAAAAATGTCGTTGCACGCCATCATCGCAAGAAATGTCGATCATTATAATTCAAAAATTGAGAAACCATCATCGATTCACCCACCCCACCGTGGTGGTTAGTGGCAAGTTCATCTTAGCTTAGCTTGCCCGCATCATTAGTACTCCCTAGCCATTAGTACCGGTCAAACCCATTACTTTGATACGAGGTTTTGATATTAGAAGAATAGGTAAAGTTTGAGGGTTTTAGATGTAATTTGAAACAAACTCTCAATAAAATATTTAGTATATTAAATTAGTTAATTAGTTAATATCTACAGCATTTTGTATAAACAATTATTTAAATAATATTTATATTTTACATAAAAGTAATTCGATAAATTAAAATTAATTTTTTAATTTTAATAATTGATGTATCCTTTTCGAACATGATTTGATTAATTTGTCCAATGTTATCCCAGTTGTCCAACATAATGAATTGGAAAACAGGAATGATATTAGAAAAATGGACCTAATCATGTTCTTAAATGTTAAAAATTCTAATTTTACAGCAGTTGTTCACATTATTTTTCTTTTCTTTTTCTGGTCAAGTATTAGCTGTAGGAATAATGTTGTTCACACTATTTTTCATTTATTTTTTTGGTTGGTTGTCAAATATTAGCTGCACTGCAGTAATAATGTGCAAAGTTATTTGAGAGAATGACAAATATAGTTGTAATTTTGTTAGATGATAATTAGTTTTACTTTAAACATGGTGATAAAAAAATTCTTTAAGGTTTAAAAATTATGATAAATATCTTTTAAAATCTTTAGGAGTGATTTAATGATAGGATTGAATTTATACAGGCTCCGTATCTCATGTTTGATTTTTATCACATGATTTTATTTGTTAAAATATCAAAAAAGTTAGATTATGAGTTTTATCCTATATTTGATATCATTGTATGTGATTCTTGTGCACATATCCTGTGATTTATGATGGTTATCAAATAATCCCTAAGATCCTATCCTCAAATAATATATCGATTCTATACTCGATCGAACGTATCGATGATGACTGGATATAGAAATTTTTCTTATATACCAAAAAAAAATCTTTTATTAAATTAATCCTCTTAATTTTTTATCTTTTTTTATAATATAATAATTATTATATTCTTAATTTTTATAAAAATTAAAAATTATATAAAACGAGTAAAATTTAATGAATAAAATTTATATTTTGAATAATATAAAATTTTAAATAAATTAGATTTGAATTTTTTAATTTTTATGCTTTTATAAAAATTAAGACACAATAATTATTATATTATAAAAATAAAAAATTAATTTAATAAAAATATTTATTATGATATTCAAATTTTTTTAAAAAAATTATAATAAAATATAAAATAATTGTCTTTCAACAAAATGAATGAGAACATTTGTCATTCCCCAAGTTATTGTAGGGTCTCTACTCTCTACAATATGAAATCGGTTTGGAACATTCCGCGCCATACACAATACATACAGTCCGTCGTGTAGAGTGTGACACGGACATTGAATTGACATTGGACACGGGCATATTCGAAAATGTGTTTGGGGATTCCTTTTTCTTGGAAGGAAAATAAAAATAAAAAAATAATTAAATTAATTTAAAATATTACAATTATAATCTCTTATAATATCAAATTTCTATTAATTTCTAAAATTAAGAGTTATAATATAAATTCTACCCATAAAATACGAGCAGTAGATGATCACGAGTGCGCGCACTGTATGGGAATAGAGATCTACCAACAACTTCTCCGCTTTCTGTCGGTGTTCTTCTCTTTCTGTCGGTGTAATTTTCTGACCAGAGAAATTCATTCATTCTTGGCATTCTTCCAGTTCCAGTTAGCCAAAAGCTAAAAGACAAAAAGGTAAAGATAAAGTTTTAAAAGGGGAATACTAATGGCTGACCAAATGGCCAACCTCTTTTGAACCCAGAAGGGGTACTGTAACAATTTTTTTTTTCATGTCTTTTTGACTAATTTCATAATCTAGAAGAAACAAATTTCAAAATCAATATATTTATATGTATTTTTAATTAAAATTAAAATATAAGAAGTGCGAAATATATAAATAAAAGAAGTTTGTTGTTAATTTTTAACAACTAAATGCGTATAATTGTTTTGTCTTATAAAAATTTTAAAAAATAAAATAAAATAAAATATTTTTTATACAAGTATAATAGTCTTAATTTTAATAAGTCTCACCTCCAATAAATATATAATACTCTTGTCTTGTTGTGTGAATTTTAATTAATAATTTTAATTTTGCTTAGATGTTTATTCACAAGTGTAATTTCTGATTTTTTTTTACTTCAACTAACTGTGTTCAGTCTATATTTAATATGAATTATATAACATTAATAATATTATATTATATTATGTTATTTTATTTATATCTAAAAATTTATTTAAAAAATTGTATATTTATTATATATATATATATATAAAATCCCCTTCTTCTTTATGATATTGGTGACTGATAAGTCAGGGACGTGCATGTGCTCATATTTATTTATTATATAAACGTCGATCCACTTGCATCCACCTAAAACCAACAGAAGTCAGAAGGACCGTGCAAGTGGTCATTTATTTATTTAAAATTAGGATTATATATTAATCTTTTGTTTTATTAATTATGCATACAACTTTTTGTATTTCGAAAGTTCCATTATCGAAATACAAAATTAAGTTTTGTAACTCCAGTTATTTTATATATCCATCCATCTCCCATTCTATCCAAAACCCATCAACACAAAAATGGAGAACCAACACAAAAACAAAAACCCTCATGCCATTATGATCCCTTACCCAATGCAAGGACATGTAATCCCTTTCGTCCATCTAGCCATGAAACTTGCTTCAAATGGATTCACTATCACCTTCATTAACACTCATTTCATCCATCATAAAATAGCAAAGGCTCATCATCAGTCAAATCAAATAGCTACCAACGGTGTTGACGATTATGATCTATTTGCCGAAGCACGTAAATCCGGTCTTGACATCCGGTACAAGACGGTGAGTGACGGCTTTCCTTTAGATTTTGACAGATCTCTTAACGATGATGAGTTGCAGGAAGGTCTTTTGAATGGGTTCTCTGCATATGTTGATGGAATCGTCGGAGATTTGATCAAATCGGAAGAGAATATCAGTTGTTTAATTGCTGATACATTTTACGTTTGGTCATCGATGATCGCCAACAAGTATAATCTTGTTAGTATCTCGTTTTGGACTGAACCAGCTTTGGTGTTAACTTTGTACTATCACTTGGATCTGCTAAGAAGCCATGGACATTTTGACTCCGTTGGTATGTACCCCTGCTCTCTCTCTTTCTCTCTCTCTCTCTCCTTCTCTTTCTCTCTCTTAGTCTTGGATTAGTAAACGTTTGCTTGGCAATTATTTCGGAAACAGTAATGTAGTAAACTCCCTTGCGTAGAGGATGGGTCGGCCTGGCCTGAGCCCAACACAGACCCATCGCGTTTACAACTGGGTTAGTTTGGCACGGCCTGACTCGCATGCTGTGATGGCCTAGGCCACAGAACACATACTAAACCTAGCCCAACCACATCATAGGCCATGCCAGGCACGACCCATTTCAGCCACCCAAGGCTATTAACCCTTTAAATTTTTTATATATATTTTTTATTTAAGTAAAATATCTTTTGATATAAAAAGATTAAAATTAAGATTAAATATGTGATTATAACACGAAGGTTTTATTTATTAAGCTTGGTGGATTTCAATCATTTACTTTTAACAAAAATCTTATGTCATCAAAACACATCAACTCACTCTCTACCATCCATTATATGCATACAACTTACTTAAATTAACTATTATAAATAAAACTGGCAAGCAAATATTTACATTATAGATTAAAAGACTTTGTATTTATTGTATAAGTATTTTTTAATAAATTTATAATACTTTATTGATTTATATTTTAAAAAATATTAATTAATATTGTAAATGAGTTGACTGATGAGCTATTGTGCCGAGTTAGGAGTTTTCTTCTTGTGCTTGGGCCTACCCAGCACAAGGCCCACTTGGGCGGATGTGGTTGGGCACAACTTCTTTTTCATGTTTAATTTTGAGTTTAAATATTTATTATTTGTCAATAAATAAATATTTATTCACTAATAAAAAAATTACATTTTAAAAAAAAAAAAATTTAACCAACTTAGAGTGATTCAAAAAGGAAAAAATAAAGACATGCTTTACCTTTCAAAACTTTTTTAGGAAAAAAATGTTTGACTCAACAACTCTTGTTATATATTTTATGATTAATTTTTACATATCTTAATTTTAAGAATATTGGATTTCTTTCTTATAATGATCAAATCTCGTATCATTGCATCTCTTCATAATTAAAACATCATTAAAAATTCTTTATTTCAATTTTTACATCTTATTTTTCTGTGACATCAAATTTAAACGGAGTTAAAAAAAAATTCATTGACCAATGAGACGAGAAAAGCATTGCAGGAATATAAAAATAAACATCACTCTTTCAATCAAAAAGATTGGACTAAAGATTTGTTACATGATAATATTAAATACTTTAAAAATTATATTTGTTAAATAAGATTTTAGAAAATATCAATATTAAAAAGAATAGATTAATAAAATATATTGAGTTAAAAAATGGTTGTCAAATAATATATTAATTAATGTAATAAATTTTTTTGTGTTATTTTGTATGTATTAAATCAAATACTAATTTGTAAATTCGTTGATTTTTTTAAAAATTTCAAAAATTAATATTTTATACAAATAACGAGATTGTTATTATTTTAATATATTAATAAAAATGAAAAATGAGAAAGTTAGTTTATTATTTTAATAAAATTATTCATCTATCAAGATTTTATGTATTATGGTTGCAATAATTTCAAAAATAATCATTCTAGGGTACCATTTTTTGGAATGTTACATTGGCATATTGCATAGCGAAGACACTCTTCGACATGAAATAACAATATTTATTTTAAATTGTTATCAGATAATCGCAAAGACACCATTGATTATATACCGGGAGTTCGGTCTATAGAACCCAAGAACTTGATGTCATATCTTCAAGCTACCGATACATCTACGGTACTACACCGTATTATAAACAAAGCCTTTGCCGACCTAAAAAGAGTTGATTTCATCATCTGCAATACAGTCCAAGGGCTTGAATCAGAAACAATCTCAGCCCTACATCAAAAGCAACCAACATATGCGATTGGACCCATTATCCCAATTGGGTTCACAAAAAGTGTAGTGTCTACGAGCTTATGGTCCGAGTCTGAGTGCACCCAATGGCTCAACATAAGGCCTCGCGGGTCAGTTCTGTACGTTTCATTTGGTAGCTACGCTCATTGTACCAAGAAAGACATTTTAGAGATTGCTTTAGGGCTTTTGCTTAGTGAAGTGAGTTTTATTTTGGTGCTTCGTCCGGATATTGTTAGCTCTAATGAAACCGATTTTTTACCCGTTGGATTTGAAGAAAAGATCAACGGTAGGGGTTTGATTGTTCCTTGGTGCTGCCAGATTGATGTGATCTCACATTCTGCAATCGGAGGTTTCTTAACTCATTGCGGTTGGAATTCAGTATTGGAAAGTATATGGTGTAGTGTTCCATTGCTTTGTTTCCCTCTGCTGACGGATCAACTCACCAACAGAAAACTAGTGGTGGATGATTGGAAGATTGGACTTAATCTCTGTGATAAGACATCCGTCACAAAGGAAGAAGTCTCAGAGAAAATCAACCGTCTGATGGTTGGAAAATCAGGTGATGAATTAAGAAAGAATATGAAAGAAGTTAGAGGGATATTAGCGAAGGCAATATGCATCGGTGGATCATCAGAGAAGAACTTCAGTCGATTCATCAACGATGTCAAGGTGAAGATTTTAAAGAAACGTGTAGCAGCTTGATTAAAGCGAATCCAGTCAAATAATTTTGGTTTTTAATATTATTAAATTTTAATTTTTTTTTAATAATTTTCTTATCATAGTTTTAATATTTTTGAGATTTTTAACTTAATTTTCGATCAATTTAATATTTTTAAAAAATAAATCAATTAAAACATGTTACGTTTCACTATTTCTATTTTTTTTAAAAAATTTTCAATTTTCCAGATCGATATTAATTTTTGAAAATGAAATCCAAAATAAACTAAATGGTTAAGTTTTTTGTGGTTATTTTATAAGAATAAGATTGAAAAAAAAATGGTTCGTTTGATTTAGAATTTAAATACAATTATGAGGATTGAAAAACAAAGGATACAAAGAATATTAGAAAAATATTTGATAATATTATTTTCAAAAATTAATATTTAAAATACCATAGTCCTCTGACCCACCATACGCTTCTCTATGGAGAACATCATAAATCTGGTACTTATTTGAAGCATAGAAAATGCCAGGGTGCTTTAGCAACAGCGCATACAATTTCTCTGGCAAGCAAAACTCTCTTTTGAAATGACCAAGCTTTACAATTTACATTACCTTCCACAGTGTCAATGACGATAACTCGTGCAATAAGCCCACTGTTCACTTCTCCATCTCCTTTGATCCATCTTCTATACCTTTAGGATCTAAATAGGGTAAGATGTAGGGCATTGCATTGAAGTTTCACCCGAGGCAAAAGTCGAGTAGGTGCTGCTTTGCTTCTTGAAGGAAGTGAAAATGATACAAAGTGTTCTAAATGAAAAATAAATTACACGAAGATGTACTTATTGCTATAAATTAGTGTGGAAAATTAAGAGATTAAAAATAGTAGGACTAAAGTTAGTCTCATATGACACAATGCATACAAAATAAAAATCAGCCAATCAAAGATTAACTCAAAAATTAAGAAATATTTTGTGGAACTAAAACCAGAGAATACAAATATCAGGGCATGTAATCGATTACAATATGCAAGCATTATGGGTGAATACTCTCAAAAGTTTGTGTTAATAAAGGACATTTCTCATGGATTGGCTCGACTTATTTTCACCAAAAGTAGGCCAATTGAAAACTTCTATGGGTAACAGAGAGGATAAAACGGCAAAGAATATGAAGAAGTGGCAAATACCAGTTATACGAGCTAGTCAAGGCCTTCACTCGAGTAAATGAATGATTGTATGAACTGTGCATTTTAGGTAGACTAGCACTAAATATGATCGTAACAAAAGATCAATTTTCCCGGTGGCAGCAAGGAGTGGCAATGCCCAGCTTCAGTTATTTCTTTTTGCGTTGATGGAAGCTACCACAAATCAGAAGATCCTGCCTATGTATTTCTTGAAGCCTTCAAATCCTAGGGAGAAATTACAAACAAAAATGAAACGAAAGCTTCTTAGCTTTGAAACTGCACTAGGAAGTCATGTAGATAAATTGTTGCATTTAACATTTTATTCTTTCCGCAATAAATCAATTATATAAACAGCACAAAGTTAATGCTAACAGCCCTCCCTTATAATTTCAATTAGTCCCTTCGATTCTATCAATTCTCGTAAATAAGTTCTGTTCCACCAAAAACAGCATTTCATTTCAGTCGTTTTATGTTAAAAATATAATCACTATCTTAAATCATCCATTAAAGTTGATTTTTGTAGCAAAAAACTATGAGTGTTCAAAATAAAAATTATGTTAACTTTTGCTCTACATCCATAAAATGCACCATTACAAATATTCAAAATTGCATTTAATTTATTTTTTTCATTATTTATGTTAACCTTTTCTCTATATTTATAAAGACATTTAAACTATTTTTTTAATGATATTAGATATATATGGTCACTTTATACAATAATAGAATACAGTAAAAAAATTAAGAAACTGAAAAAAAAAAGATAAACTTAATTGTTCTCTATAAAATGTCAACTAGAATTTAAATAGGAAACATTAAAAAAAATTAAAAAGTTACTAAAATCATAATTAATTAAATTAAAATAAAACATCCTTACAATCAGAAATAATTTCTCATGAACTCCATGAAAGTCTGAAATTTAATGGGCTTATTAACAGCCCACCACAGAATTGGCTCTTCTCCTGGCCCTTATTTGGATTTCATACCTAAATTCATTATCTAAAATATCTTATCACCTAATTCATTTATTTAAATGTCGGCATCCCAACTCAAAAGAAAATCAGGCCACGGCTCGTTCTTCTTTCCTCGTTTTAGAATTCGATTCGAATGGTCAAAATGTAGAAAATTCAAACCTACTTTTGTAAATTGAGAATTAAAGTTGAATATTAGCATAAATTTAGAAGAGGAAATCAAAAGTTGCACGTTGGTAGTTAATAAATTATGAATTTTGAATCAACAATAGTTGAAAACCTTTGCGGGAACGAAAGGGAATCCACCCCTTTTGGACGTTTCTCATTTCTTTTTTATAGGCTTTGAAGTCCTTGTTGGCTGTCTGTCTTGTTTAAATGGAATGAATTGACTTATCCAATTGGAGTGTGTAATGACATTGAAGTCCTTGATCACTTGGTTTTATGATAAAAGGATAAATTAATTAGGTTATTTTTCTTATAAGATATGATAAAAAGAATTAAAAGTATAATGAAAAAGATTAATATATATATATATATATAATGGACAATTTAAAAAATATAACAAAAAATTTTAAGAATTCATACCATATAACTACTACATTGTATTTGTAACATGATTTAAATAAAAAAAATACAAATTGATGTGATAGTCGAGGTGATATAATTGCATTTATTGTTATATAGTTTATTTTTTATTTTAATATTTTTGTAAAATTTTTGTAAAAATTTAAAACATATAAAAATAATATAAATTTGTATAATTGAACTAAAAAAATAGGATAGCTAAAACAAAATTATGGGGTCATATATTTCTAGTAAAAATCTATACTAATAAATTTAACATTATTAATTGATTCAACTAGTAAAACCAAATATGAAATATATGTTACATTTACATCAAAAAATTTGCTAAACTCAAAAATATGTGCCTCTTAACCAATCTGCCTTTGTAAAATCATAATCAATAATTAGCATATATAAGAGAATGCATAATCTCTTTACAAGACTATTTGTGGTAAAGTAAGGAATAAGTAACTAGAAATATAATAATATTTATATAACACGACCATTTTTTAATACAAGTATTTTTATAATATATTTGTATATGATTCATAGTAAAGTTTATATTTTATAAAATATGGATATTTGCACTTGACAAATATAAAAAGAGTGCCCCCATGTTGTAGCACGGTAGTGTTGGGTATGGGAGATCGATTTGTACTTATACTACGATTCTGTGTTTGATTTTTCAGATTGTCACTCCTTATAAGAGTTTGGGACGGTTGAGATTTTCACTTGCGTGCTTGGTATCACTGCAAATGATCCCTGCACATGCGTCTCATCGACTAAGATCGGGTGTCTTGTGATTTGTGCCTGCGCTGCACTACTGCACATATCCTAAAGGGGTATGACTTCGTCCCGTGTCCGATTGGAAGGCGCAATGATGACTGGGTGTTAAGTTTTCTTGTCTAATACATATATATATA
>JAVXUL010000005.1:2317341-2329416 GCA_035590515.1 Trichilia minutiflora | reverse complement strand
TTGTTTTCTTTTGTTTTAATAAATAAAATTCATCCAATTATAATGCTTGTTTGTGCCTTACACGTTTCAAGCATTATCAATTGGATTTGAGACATTTTGATAACATTTTCTTTTGCTTTATTAAAATAAAAAGGAACCAATTAGAATGGCTTTTCATGCTTACACGTTGGCATCCATTTAGGGAGAGGATTTAAATTTGATTCAATAGACTTCTTCTTCTTCTTCATGGGTAGCTTACGGACAAAAAAGAAAAGGGAGTTATGGCTGAAAATTTGCAAGTTTTTTTTTCTTTTTTAAAGAAAAGAAACCAAAGAAAAGAAAGAGAGAAAAGGAAGATAGGATTAGAAAATATGTTTTCTACCATTCTTACTCTTCCATACATGTGTGTGTATTGATTTTCTAAGTGTAGACAACCATGAAATAGCTTAGGGAAGCCATGGACAACTTCTAGGTTTTTAAAAGTTCCATTGAAATCATTGAAGACATATTAGTGTGTGCATGCTTTGGAGGTAAAGGGGAAAGCTCTTTACTTATTCCAAACAAAACCCTAGAGGTATATTTGATGTATTAAGTGTTTAAATTGTTTAAATCTATGAAAACTTTAAATACAACGTATAGGTAACCATTAATGATCCTAAAATACTAGAATGGTTCTTAACAACTTTCAAAATTTACCTATCTGTCTATCTATCTATCGATTAAATATATGTATGAGGTAGGATCAATAACCCTTAATTTTCAAGGTGTAAAAACAATGTACAAAAAGGTATCAAATTAAGCAATCACTGATTTTATGTAGAGGTTTTTTAGTAATTGAAATCAAATTTAACATATATAATTAATGCACATGTGAAACGATTAAAATGACTTAAATTTACGTGTTAATAAAAAATATAAAAAAGAAGTTTACTTTTAAAGGTCATTTATGATGAATATAGATCAACTGATGATGCAGCGTCGATTCAGGATAATGGTGATTTGTAACACGTGACTAACAATACGAATTGAGCTAGGTTTGGTCGAGATTTATCAGTGCTATTTTTGGCGACTCATACTCTTAATATATAATTTTTTTAATAAGAACATCCTTCATGATAGTCGTTAGATCAATTTATTGGCTACTATTTCATTGTATTTTGTGATATCAATTTAATTATATTAATTGGTAAGATATTAATATCATAAAATACAATAAAATCATAATTATTAGATGAATCCAACGGCTATTATTAAAGTAAATATTTTTTTTGTTAGAAAATGATTGTATGTATGTATAATTTTTCACATGTTAATGATAGCCGTTGGATCAATTTAATGGCTATTATTTTATTATATATAAAATGATATCTTTATTTCAATAAGCTAAGAATATTTTATTAGAAAATAATTATATATAATTATTTTCTAACAAAATATTCTTAACTTATCAAATATAATTATCTACGGGTATAGTTTAGTTTAATGACAATGACATATGCTCGGTATGCAATTTGTGTTCTCTAAGTTACGTTTAGTCTCGAATTCGAATTATGAGTATGCTAATATGAATAAAGCAGAAATTCTCAATAGTGGATGCTCAAGAGAACTCTGGGATTTTCTTGTCTTGTTCGAGTATCTTTCGATTGTATTTGATGTGGACTTGTTAGCTAAAATATTAAATATAATTTAATGGTTATTATTTTTAGATTTGAATGTAGATATAAATTTTTAACAATTGATTTATACAATTTAATAAATATGAATTGTCAATATTAAATATAATTTTTTAATTTAAATTTTAACTATTAAATTATTTGAAATTAATGATTAAAAATTTGTGTTTAGATTATATATATATACATATATATGTATACAGCATCTACGGATGTAGCCTGATGATTTTATTTTGGAACATTTGTGTTAATCTTGAATTTAAATTATTGAGAATATATTTAAATGTAAGAATTTAATATAATCTTAATTTTATTCGATTATTTAATATAATTGATAAGTAAAGTCGAATTGAACGTCTATTGGTTTGAGCTTGGTCTCAGTGATGTTATTATAAGATAATCAAGGATTTGGATTTTTTTACGGAGTCTTATGATACGTTGCCTGACAATAGGAGTTTCTGGATTTTCAATATATATATATATACACACACGCACGCGCTCGCGCAGATACTTCATGGAAAGAAATACTAAATTGCTACCAATTTGTTTCCCACTTGAAGGTCCGTAACCAATTTTTTGTCGCCAAAGACCCAGTCAACCTGCTTCAGGATCTTCTTCATTATGACCCCATTTTCAGCGGAGGCTAAGGCAGTTGACTAGCCACATTGGCGAACAATATTATGACATTTAGACTAAATGACTAGGGTTGAGAAAAGACATATAATCACCCTTATAATTTCTACTTCAATTATTTAAATTTCAACTATTAATAGTAACATAAGTATCTGCTCTTGATTAACCTTTATAAATAATATTATTATCAATTAATTTACGAGGCAGTAGGACCATTTTCTAACACAAATTGTTACATAATTTTTTAATAATTGAATTAACAGATATTTAATGGTTAAAATTGAATTTAATAATTAATACACATGTAAAATTGTTAATTTAATATGTGTAATTAATATATATGTGAGAGACAAACTAATCATTTAAAAAAATTAATTCAATATTGATAAAGTGTGTACAAAATTAAAAACTCTAAAACCTAATCCATAATTTACTACTCCAATTAGACCATCATGTGTAGCAACCAAACACGTTTCATTTACCTAATTAAAAACATTTCATTTCCTTACTTTCTTTTTTTCCTCTACTTGGTTGAACCTTGAAAGGAGAGGAACTGTAGTAAATTTTGAAGATTAAAAAGTACAATTACATTTCTTGAAACACGGTCAACAACAAAAAGTATTGTCAAATATTTTAGCAAGAAAGCAATTTTTAAAAATTTTCTTCAGGAGAATTGGCTGGTGCGTTTTCAATATCTGTGGGAATTCATACAGGATGTTTTTTTCTTTTTTTTTTTAATATTTTTTTCTAAATAAACACCAGTCTTCTATGTTGTTGATCATATAAACATTTTTAGTAGGCAATTAACTTCATCTTTGGTTGAATTCTGATTTTTACCTTCAATATTTCAAACGATAAACCTAGAGATTGATTTCCACCTTCCTTGGAATTATTTGAAGAAGATATATATATTCTTTATTAATTCTCATAATTTTATTAATTGATCTATACTTGAATATTTTAACTTGGATAGACATGATTACTTTCGACCTAAATTAAACACACATATCTGATCATGTTGCAATTTCTACACCTGAGATGGAGTTGCAGAACTAGGAGTAAGAGCAGAACCAACCCTCTTTCCTCTCTCAGACCTGCTATTCTCTGCAAACTTGAGACTCCCTTGGTGCAATCCTTTCTCCTTCTCTTCCTCATTCCACTCCAACCCATAATAATATTCTTCTTTTGATTTCTCACTATCCTTCGTCGCCGGCAAAAACATGCTACCCCACTGTGGAAAATGCACCAAAACCACCGGCGATGTGCAGCACACTATCATAATCCTCATAAAAAATATCCCCGTTGCCGTCGAGTATCTTGAACTTGTAAAAAACAACAACTGGGTTAAACCGGAGCCGAAGTTACCACCAGCACCGGTGAGGCCGGAGATGACGCCGAGTGAACGTCGAGAGATGAAAGGGATGATTCCGAAAGTTGCCCCACATGCAGCTTGTGTGGTGACGGAGAAAAGGACCATTGAAAGAATTGAGAGCGGTAGAGACGAGGCTCGGCCTAAACAGATACAGAAAATACCTCCTAGGGTTTGAAGAACGTAGAGACTCCATAACCGGCCACGCATGCCGAAAGTGCTAGCCGCCATATCAGACATGAGGCCACCTAAAGGGCGAGAAAAGAAATTGGCCATGCCGAAGGCTGCAGCTATGATGCCGGCCATGTGGAGCTTGAGGTTAAACCTATTGATAAAAGAAATAGAAATATTATTCTTAATTTTATTTTAATATTAATTTGATTGTTATTAGTAAATAATAGAGAATTAAACCTGTCAAAGAAGTATTCAGCGATGACGTTATCAATGGTTAATTCTACGCCCAATGACATGCCATAAAGAAGAACAAAGATCCATGTTCTGTAGTTTGTGATGGCGTACCAAAGTATCTGCATGCCAGTGGATTAAGGTTATTATCGATTTCAGTTAATACATATTAAGGGATTGATTCTAATACAGAGATTGAATCTGTTGTTTCATTGTTACCTTCGAAAATTTGTCCTTTGTAACGTTCCCTTTCTTCTGCAAAATACCAAGGTTTCCATCGGGTAAATCTTGGCCTAAAGTTAATACTAAAATCCCCATAATTACATGCAACCATCCAGGCACAAAAAATGCAATCCTCCATGCTGTAAATGGCGTTGCCCCAGCTCGCCTAATTAACTCATAAACAAATGGCATAAGAAGCTGAGTTGTGCCACCTCCCATATTTCCCCACCCAGCAGCTGTCCCATTAACCAGTCCAATTATTTTTCCATTGAACATTGTGCTCATCCAGTATTGGCACGACACGAATGTCGCCAGAGAAAATCCAATCATGAATCGGACGGCTATATATCCTCCGGCGGATGAAACAAAGGGCATACAGAACACAGTTGGAGCTGATAACATGATAAGAAATGCGCAGCCGTAACGCGGGCCTAATAGGTCACACACTGCACCCATTACAAGCCTAGAGAATATGCTGCCGGAGACGGATGCAATACCTGCGTTTCCGATATCGGTCTTTTGGAGGTTTAAGTTGTCTCTGATGATGGGAACTAAAGGAGCGGCGGCGAAAGTGGAGACGAAGCAAGTGAAGAAAGAGAGCCAAGATAGGTGGAAAGTGGTCATGTGTGGATTGGCTAACGAAAGAAGATTGAAGACTTTGGCTTTGTGCTCTGAATCGACTGGAAGTTTGAATTTTGCAGTTGTGTCCGTTGGGATAGTTGGAGAGGTGACAGAGAAGGCAAAAGCTTGTTCTTTGGCTGAAACTCCATGCATGGAGCTTCCGGGAGAGTTTTCTGTATGTGCCATGTTTGGAGCTTGAGTTCAGTCCTCTTCGCAATGAAAATAACAGAGTTTTACATAGACATGATTTTTGAAGGTTTATTGATTTTGCATTAGATGTGTTGATCTTTATATTATATTAGATTAATTAGATTGTATGCATTGAAAAATTAATTGTTACAGATTCCAAATTCTGATGTTGATTCTTGGATTGTTGTGGTAAATGGGTCTCACTGCTTATACCCAAGGTCACTTTGGTTACAGTGGCTTTAACTATGGCTTCCTTTTTCTTAAAACAAAAAAGGTTTTATCAATTGTAATATACGTCGATCAACAATACAAAGAAATACATAGGAATTGTCAATATATATACTATAGATGCAATACCAGTTTCTTGTTAACCAAGGCGCAATTCCAGGGATTATACCATTTTTAGAGAGAGGAAATTATGTAACACAGTCTTAATAATAACTATTCAATTAAATGTATGTGCCAAAATTTGATTGGACGAGCGAAAAAAGACATAGTAGTCCGGTCTCATCTAAGACTTCTTTTGTCTTTAATTTATTGTCATTTTGCATAAAAATAAATCTTTTGTTTCGGAAAAAGATTCGATTAACATAAAAGTCTAATTCATACTAACTCATTGTTTATACTAACAATTCACGTTAATACATACGTATTTCTGATTAATTGAGAATAACTAAATAAACTCTCAAAATTCGAAAGTCTATTCCACGGATTTCGCCACCATCTAATTTAAGTGTTCGTATATAAATATAAGTACAAAAATGAGTACTTTTGACTAAAAATTAGTAATTAGAAAATATTTTAATTATTTCACTTTTAAGGTTAAATAGATATACTTTACTAAACAGATACTAAGTTTGGGTTTGTAATTTAGGATTAACTGAATTCATTGGTATCTGAATTAGGATATATATATTTTTTATTGTATAAAGTCAAAATTTATTTTTATTTATTTTCTCATTATATTTTTTTGTTTGTTAATGTAATGATCAATTAACCATAAATTTTTTTTTTTTTATAATTATATTCCTACTCTGTTTGCCCTCAAATTCAAATCAAAATTAAAAAAATAAATACAAACGACTGTTAAGCCACCTGGCTATAATTTTTAGGTCAATTACCCATGAATTTGTTAAAGCGAAAGTTTAAATTCAGCACCAATACCTAATATGTTAAAATGTACGTTTAACCTCTTTCAAACGTAGTAGCAGGAAAATTAATTAAATTATTTATGATTACTTCTTACTCTTTTCTCTTCTAAAAAAATATAAATTAATTATTTATCATCCCTAGTTGTTCACTTCTCACTTCTCAGTCAGAATAACAATTCGATTCCTTTCACTCAGTTTTTTGCATCCAGGCTGACAGAGACACAAATCAATTTCATAAATCCTTCCTTGCCCTTTCGCATGTTCTAAGAGAATTTCAATTTAATTAATTTTTTTAAGCTAACGACCGTCCTTAGCAAGCAGAATGCAAGCTAAGTATTATATTTCGTTTGAATCTATGCAACATTTATCGAGTTACAATTATAAATTCTATACCACTTTTGGGCTAGCAGAAAAAAAAAAATTAATGGTTTGAATATATTTTTTAATAGTAATTGATTCAAAAAACAAATTGAATTTCTCGAATGGTATGAAAAAAATTTGAGGTTCAAAATTTAAGTCCATCCAATTTACAACAAAATTGATGAGGTATTTAATTTTTTTTATTGATACAATAGTTTTTAAAAAATACAAAATTTGTCATTTATATCTATTTTGAGCCATTGATTTTAGGATAAAGAACATTTAAAACCCTAAAATTTAGTTAAAAGGATATTTTAGTCTCACAAATTTTTATCATATTTGTCAATATTTTTTAATATAACTAATTTGATTTTCATCTATATTATTAAATTTTAAAATTTTCAATCTATGTAATTATAGAGTTGCCTTTTACAGTGGAGCACTGAAAACATATAAAATAAGAAAAACTTTGTAAATAAGGGTGAAAATAAATATTTTTTATTTAATGGAACTAAAATATTGTTTTAACCAAATTTTAGAAATTTAAATATTATTTTTTCTTGATTTACAATTATGTATTTTTTTAAAGTATATATAAATAAAATTAATCTTTAAATTAAAAAGGGGATAATATTCGTGTAATTTTGCCTTGAAAACTAGCCAAATTTTGTCTCGACTCTTTTTAAATCTTGTGTATTGTATTAATTGAATCCATTTTTTTTTAAATTATAAAAACCTAAAACCACCAACTTGATTCGCTATCATCAAGAAACTGTTCGAATGTATAAGACAACAGAGAAACATACAAGTTAGTGACTCATATTAGCATTCATCTAGTTGTTGTTTTCATAATTAACATGTTGACGATGATCACCCATAAACTTCAACCACAAGAACAGCAAGACTCTTCATTCAAAGATTTCCAGCAAGCTCCCAAGCACAATCCACAGAAACCAAAGAATTATAGCAACAGCATAAACAAACCAACACAAGTAATATGGAAATTAATATCCAGAAATCCAAACCAAGAAAGCAAGAAAAAACAAAACCACCAGAGAGAAGAAGAAAGAATTCGAGAAAGAAGATTATTATTTTAAGAAGAAGATGAAAATACAAAGAAAGAAATCAGCCTCTCTTTCACTACTTCCTTTCTGTTTTATAACCCACCAATGCACTAACCAAGAAATTGAATCTTGGCAATTAATTGCTAACAAACCATTTCCTATGCATTTTCACTTATACCCTTAATGAAATATATAAGAACCTTGCAAATTGATCCTCATCAAAACCTTGCACATTGGTCCTCATCACACATGAACACATTTTACTCGTTAAGGCCTGATTCATGTTGGACCAATTCCACGTAACAAAATCCATATTTTCAAAGAGATTTTCATATCATTATTTTCAAAATAATTTCTATATTATATAATACAATGACTTGTATCTCAACATCAATTATGAACAAGTGAGAATACATATACGTCAACATAATTATACATAATTAATATATACATATATAATTTTTCTTAGATTCAGAAATCTGTAATTTTTTAAAATACGAAATGGTGTAACTTTCTTTTAAAAAGTGTTTTTGTGATTAAAAATTTCTTAACTTTTTATCTTTTTTATATTATTCATCTTTACCTAAATTTATATACACTTTTAATACATCATAATTAATGTACATATGTATGATTAAATATCAATTATTAAAAATATATGAATTTATTGATTGATAAATAAAATAAAAAAATATAAAATTAAGAAACTGTTAATCCTTCTCCTACGTACACTTAGAGATCTTTAGATAAAAATATGCTAATATATATATAAAATATATCCTTTCATAATATATTTTTGTTGTTTACACGAAACTTCGACCATGATCCATTCATTTGTAGTATGAGATTGAGATTTCAGCTTATTGGCCCAACTTTATTAGTACTAGATGCCACCTTACCCACCAACTAACTAAACTTATGAAATCATCTTAGCAAAATAATAATATATTGTAAAGGTATTACGCATAACTGTTGAATTAGATTATAATAATGCATTTCCATATATAACTGTTCGGTTAAATTCTAATACGGAGTCATATTTGTTTTTCGTATAATTTTTATTTAAAATATATCTCTTATGACAATTTCTTATTTCTTGTTTAAATAAAAAATTACTTATTTCTTGCTTTTAAATCTTGGATTAAACTTTAAAAAATTATAAAACTCGATGAATATTTGTTTCTTTATAACATATTTTCGTTAATTTTCATAAGTTTTTGATTTATAAAGTGTAATGAAATATGAGTTTTGTAGAATTAATACTAAAATTTATTACATCTTGCAAATGATTTCTTATATAAAGCCCAACTTGATATTTTGATTTTGTTTTTTATAATTGTGTAAAATAATTGGCATGTATACTGCACAAATTGCAAATCTCTTTCATTATCTCAACAAAGTTACTTATTAATCAAGTCAGTGATATATATTAGTTTTAAAATGTTAATTTAAAAAAAAAAGTTTATTATTATTTTAGAAATTAATTTTAAACTATTATTAATATTTTTATATGTAGCTTCTTCTAATATATATATATATATATATATATTTGCAATTGTTCCAGCAACCAAATTGTGTATGAAAAAAAAAAAGTCATTTGTGTTGCATATGTCAAACTTATGATGCGTCTAATTGCTAAATTTTTAGCAATACAAAATTTGTAGGCTTATTAATAGAAGAAAGTCTTACATGTGCTCGTTCCATTTTGAAAATATTCATAATATAAATTTTATTTTTATTATTTTTTGTATTTATCCTTTGAACTTTTTTATGATTAACATCATCAAATAATCACACAATTTGGTCGTTATAGAATTAATAGCATGGATATTATTAAGTTTTTTTTTCTAATTTTAAGAACTTTTAATTAATTTTATATGTCTATTTAAGTCATGTCCCTGATTCGTGGAGACCTATACGTGACAAACATTACAGACTTTTAATATATATTTTAAATTTTAGAATACACATTAAAAGCCTATTCGACTTCAAAAAATACTTGTTTACAAATCAAAACATTTAAAAACATTTCCAAATTTTCATTTCAAGCATTCCAAAATTGATTAAATTACAATTCAATCTCAATCACTTTAAAATATTCAACCAACTTAATTTCAAAATCATCATTATCCATAATCATCTTATAATCCATTCTCAAATGCATATATATATATATATATATACATCATCAAAATAATAAATCTGTGACTTATAAACTCTTAAAACAATTTTTACAAATAAGGAAAAACTCAAATCATAATTATATAAAGTTTATAAATTTACAAATCTTTAACTCATCTAGGAAAAATAAATACAAAAAGATAAATTATTCAATCTATAGTAAACTCAAATTTATAAAGATATGAATCGAGAATAAGAATTATATCTGAATGCTCTGAGTCTGATATAATCACCACCGCTCGATTATTTTTAACTAGATAAAGATCTACCTAAAACTAAAGTGTGAGGGCCATGAGTGGACAACAATACACACACACACACATCTATAATAGCATCTAACTATTAACATTACTAAAAAATTTCAACAATGAAATAAATTACCAAAAAACACGTAGGAAATGTTTTAAAACATTTTAAACAATGGCTTATTTATATAAAATTATCAGGTTGGTCTCTTTCTTCGAAAATCACCCTGATCAGAAGCAATTTTAAACCGTCAGTAAGTTTTTATCTCGTGTATATAAAAGCAATGATTAATGCTAAAAGTTAGTCTTTATTATAAAATAGTAGAATGCATATACTTTTATACCAAACTAATGATGATGTCATAAAAACATTTATATATATGGTATATAATAACAACATGATCATTTTATAAAAAGCTTGCCTATAACTAAAATTAGCCTTCAAGTAGTCATGTAAGGATATCCGTGACTATCCTTGATACATCGTAATCATGGTGCCTTAAATCACTTAGGCTCCTACCTCTTAACCACCCTTTATTAGTCTGCTTAGTAATCATCATAAACATGAACTCCAAATGGGCAATACCCACTCCATTTGGTACCAATCACTTAGGTGGTTATCCTTTAGCTCCTTTCTTAGGGTACTTTCATAAACCTTTCACCTAGGTGATCACCTTTTAATCCTCTCTTATGTTACTAACTCTGCAGCTACAAAACTGACCTCCTTAGCCATATTACCATAAAACAATCTAGGTCTTCAGTTATATCACATAACAATCTAAGTCTTCAGTTATATCATTATAACCATAAATCAAATATAAATAAAATCATAAATATCAATTGAACATTTATAAACCATCATCATCAAATCCAATTAATAATCCATAAGGTTATCAAAATCATTCGCAAATCATCAAATTAAAATGAAATCATAAATTCAATGCATTATGTACATTTTCATCAACAAAACATTTTATAAAGATATAAAACTAAAACATATATTAAATTCATCACAACAAAGCTATACTTGACCTCCTGGCATCAATCTTATATAAAATTAGAGTACAGTACACATTCATTTATTTTACAAACAAAAAATATAAAAAAATTTAACTAACATCCTAAACATTAAATTATTTAAGTTTGATAAAACATTGTAAAGGAAATGAAAAACAAGGTAAGAAGGGTTCACTCACAAGTAGAGATGGTACGCAGTCCTTATAGTCCCTCGTATTACTTGAGTTCCTTTATTAATCATTCGATGTCAAAATATACATTTCGATATTCACATTAACTTCTATACTTTAAAAGATAATATTATATAACTTATATACTAAAATCATAATAAAGTATTCGGGTTTTCGAATCGACGACTCTCTTTCAAACTTAAATCCGTATTTGACTATGTAATCGATTTTTAACAATAAAATCCCATGGTCAATTTCTAATTCAATAATTATCACTGTTCTGAACGAAAATAGGGCTGATGTAGGAAGACTCTTCAGGTGAACACGTGGCAGTTCTAACCATGAGAACTCCTGACCCTAAGGGCTTTTGACCTTGAGAGCTCCTGGATCCTGACCTTGAGGTCTCTTGACCTTGAGAGCTCTTGGATCCCAATTTCGGGGGCTCTTACTCTTAAGGGGTTCCAACCCCAAGGACCTCAGACCCTTGGCCCTCAATTTGAAATTTTTCCAATATAAAAAATGAGAATGAATGAAGGGCACAGAAGATCTTATGACCAGATGCCCTGCCTACTGTCAAAATTAGTTGTCCCATCACTCGTCGAATTTTAAGTGACATGACAGCAGCACGCCCTACAAATCTTCAGTTTAACAAAGCGACTTGATATGGATCTGTTGATTTTTAATGGCCTAAAACATGCATAAATAGAAGTTTTCTTCTTAAGAAACAAACCCTAAAACCATGCATATCAATGACAAAATCAAGTGCCAAAATGAAGCTAAATGAGGGGGTTAAGGT
>JAVXUL010000005.1:2300488-2312232 GCA_035590515.1 Trichilia minutiflora | reverse complement strand
ATTCTATTATTTCTATTTTAATTTATTATTTATAATTCTTATATTATGATAACTTTAATATAATAAAATTTTTATAAATTATAAATTTATAAAATTATAATTTATAATAATCATTTAATTAATTTTAACAAAATTATAAAATTTTAATTATTTTTATTAAATAAATAATTTTTATTGGGCCCGGCTCGTTAGGCCCAACCCAAGCACGGTCCGGTTTGGCCCGTGAAACGGTCCAAACGCCCCGGCACAAATTGGCCCGCTAAACGGCCCAAATGGCCCGGCACCAATAAATCAGGCCCGGCACGGCCCGACACGCACAGTAACAGCATTAACGGACTGTGCCGGATCGTTCCATAAATTTACGGACCATGCCTAGCCCGGCATAGTTACTATGCATACCCATTCGGACTTTTATCTCACGGACCATGTCAGCCCGGCACGACCCGTTTGCCACCTTTATATACTTCGACTACTATTTTAAAGCAATTTTCGTTGGCCTAGAATTTATCAAATCGGAAACGACGTCGTTATGACCCTCCCTCGCTCTCACTAAAACGGCACCGTCTTGGGAAATTAAAACAGCAGAAGAGAGGATGAAAGAAAATAAAATCAAGCCAGCCTGATCTTTTCAAGAACTGGGTTAGCAATTTTGAGGCGTCAAATAGTTTCTGAAAGCGGTGCAGAGCTTTCACTGCTTCTCTTAATCTTCAATACACATCACATTTACATTTTTTCCAGAAGAAAACAAGGACTCCCATGTTATGTTATCGTAAGATTACAACAGGATTTTGTTAGTTGAGGAGTATTAACTTCCACTTAAACTGTTTCTTCAATGGAGGTAGCAAAAAATTTGCTATCTCCATCTCCTTCCTTTCCTACACAATCCCATCTTAAACATTCTCTCTCATCATCTTCTTCTTCTTCATCTTCAGGTAAGAAGTGTTGCAAGTTATTGCTTTTGTTTTTATGTTTTTATGTTTTTTTGTTTGTTCTTTTGCTGCCCAGTTGGTGGGTGAGGAATTATTGAAGAAGTCAATGTCTTATTTGGCTGCCATAGGCTCTTAACGTTGTGATTTCATGCCTTTGGTTAGCAAACCAGAGGAAAGTTCCTCTAAATTCTTGTTTAAGTTGACAATCCATTGAGTTATTGCGTTTACTTTGCAATTGTTTTACTTAATGGGTTGTTTGGTTGTTTCATTATGAAATATTACTTGAGTAAGTATTTTAGTAATTTGGCCAGTTATATTTTTTCTTACTGTTCTTTAGATGATGATGAACTTATGTTAAGCATGATGGGGCATTAATAAGACTTGCACCGGCACCTTAGTGTCTGATGTTTTCCCTGTTGATTAATTGCTACAATTGTTTTGTGTGTGCATTTGCTATGGTAATTTCACTTTATGGAGATATGGAAAATGCCTCTCTTTTCCATTAGTGATTGAGATGTTTCAAGTACTAGGTCAACTTCAACTCTCCCTGTCACCATTCTTGATATATATCTGTTAAAAATAATGCTAGTATTTTCCTGGCTATTATTATTCTTAGCGTTGAATAAATAATTTGATTTCTGAGTTATTCACTGATTTATGGTGATTTTTCTTTTCAATTAACATCTTATATATGTTACATTTTTGATGCGTCATGAGCAATCAGCCCCTGCAGTATCTTCTGTTCCAACTTTTTCTGTAGCTCGACATTTTCCTACCTTAGTTCTTTTGCAAGAGCGCCGTGACGAGTATAGGCCTCTTTTACACTTGTTTAAGGAAGAAAAAACTTCACAGGTTAGACATTTGTTGCAAGTGTTGATATGCATGTAGCTTAGTAGTGTGCAGATATGTTGATGCATCCTTCATTTGTAATATATATTCCTTTTTTTATTCCCTTTGGGAGTGGTTGGCAATTTGTTTGATTCTTTTTCTCTGGTAATCCGTACTCTATTTACTTTCATTTGTTGCCTTCCTCGTGTCTCATTGCAGGCAATGGCAGATAGGAGACAGATTGAATCCGAGGCCTCTGATCTTCAAAGGGAAGAACTCACATAACTTGGATCAACTAGGGCAGGACTTTGAACATCAATTGCTTCGTTGGCCTGATTTATGGAATTTGTATGATGGAATGAAATTACTTCATCTGGTGATTGGTTAACTTATTGTTACTGCAGCATTGTTAAGGGATTGAATTTCACGTGTTTCTTTTATTTTCTCCTGCAGATTGCCACCTATACAGACAGGGGAAGATCCTTCCGTATCCTTGACTATGCAGTCAATTTCAAATCATAATGTAGAGACTGCAGATGCTGAACCATTTAATGTGGTTGCCCTTGCCAAAGAAGGCTTTGTCAGCCTCGAAAGAAGCAGCCTCTTTAGCTGAGAACTCCAAATTATGTGAAGCTGAATTTAATGATATATCTTTGACCAGGTTATTCTTCTGGTTGACTGGATTGCTTTCCTGTTTTCTCGTTGTCATTTTATGGTCAATTTCTCTGAGGACTGATATTTAAAATTTTTTTCAGCTAGCTCATTGGAATTTCCACTTGAGTATGTGAAAACAGTTCGGTCAACCCGGATTTTGGTGAGACGGTCAAAGAAAAGAAGGGTTTTCAAACCACAAGTTTTGGTCCATGAAACTTATAGTTCTAGAAAGGCTTCTGTGCAGAAAAAGATTAGTGAAGGTTTTGATCCTAACGATCCTCTCCGATTATTTTTGTGGGGCCCTGAAACAAGACAACTTTTAACAGCTGAAGAGGAGTCTGCATTGATTTCTCAAATACAGGTGTGTTTCTAATTCTATTTTAGGTTTAGTTTCATAATGGCCTTATTCGTGGAAAATGTGACAGGATTTAATAAAATTAGAGAAAGCAAAGAGAAAACTTCAATCTCAGTTCAGGCGTGAACCCACCTTGATTGAATGGGCTGATGCTGTTGGACTAAATTGTCAGGGCTTGCGGTCAAAACTTCACTCTGGTAACGGTAGCCAGGAAAAATTGATTAATGCAAATTTATGTTTGGTTGTTCATGTTGCCAAACAATATCAGGGCCGTGGTATGAGCTTTCAAGACTTATTGCAGGTGAACCAGTGGGCATTTTCTTGTGGAAAATGGCTTTTGTTTATTTTAGTATCATTGACAAGAGTAAACATGTGAACCTGCATTATTTTCTGCCTTAGAGGTTCCAGGAACACAAAGGGTGAAGGATGTAAGCCTTTGAGGTTTTGTTTGCAATGTAGATTGGGTTGGATTAGTCAGTGTTGAAGGGTTAGGGATGTTAAAAGATAAAGTGAGGTCTGGAGGTTTTGGGTAAAGGATACCTCACACTTATTTTCAAAATAATTTTTTATCTGAACTCGACCCATTTATCAGTTGAGGGTTTCCTGCACAAACTTTGTTTAAGAGAATTAATCTTTGATCTTGCTTGGTATTTTCTGCCAACATGTCTTTATCATTTTGTTCATCTTCTATCAAACCAAATGATTCCATTGTTGTTCTTGACACGTCATCTAGATGTTTACATTCTGTTTAATTGCAATACAACACTGGGGTATACATGGCAATTAAAAACAATTTATATACAGAAATATGTCTGAATAATTGTGAAAAACGATAGTAATTTCACATGAAGTTTAACTAATATATCTTCTATTTCTTCTGTGAAACTTTTTGTAGGAGGGAAGTATGGGTCTTATGAAGAGTGTTGAGAAGTTCAACACTCAAGCTGGTAGCCGATTTGCCAGCTATGCCTACTGGTGGGTAAGGCAAACAGTCAGGAAGGCTATATTCCAACATTCCAGGACAATCCGTTTGCTGGTAATGATATTCGTTTTGTCCCTAATTTATATTTGAAAATTTTGTTACTTATTTTGCTTGAAAATAATTGAGTGGGACCAAATCCAAGTTACAGGAAAGTTCTTTTATTTTATATATGTATATATATATATATATATCAACCAATCTGTTTTACATATTTATCTATTTATTTTTTGGGGTGATAGAATTTAATCAATATTTGCAGGAGAATGTATATAAACTCCTGGGCAAGGTGCTGGAGGCAAAGAGATTATGCATTGAAGAAGGTAATCATTTTCCAGCCGAAGAAGAATTGGCAAGCCGTGTGGGAATTACAGTTGAAAAGTTGGAAAAGTTGACATTTATGGCAAGAATGCCACTCTCTATGCAGCAACCTGTCTGGGCAGATCAGGATACTACTTATCAGGTAATGCTATTTTTTGCTATCACAATTTCCATCTGGTAATATACTACTTCTTGATGTCCTTTCTGTAACGTATTTTTACAAATAATCATGCATACATTTCGACAATTTCTCATAATATTTGGAGATACTCATACGCATAGCTTGTTTCACTTGCAGGAGATAACTGCAGATACTGGGGTTGAGATCCCTGACATTAGTGTGCAAAGGACGCTAATGAGGCAACATATTCGCAACCTTGTAAACACTCTCAACCCAAAAGAGAGGCAAATAATCAGGTTAAGGTATTAATTGTAAATTGACTTAAAGCTTGATGGATATGAGTGAGAACTAACCTATAATAAGTTTCGAATGCAGCGAAGTTGTATACTGTAACAACATTTTTTATGCACAGAAAAATAAATGATCCGTAATTGAATCAACATCTCTGTCACTCTAATCTCGGCAGTTGAAATAGTAAGGTTTTTGCTAATTTTCCTCCCAAGGACGTATGTTATGAAACTAATCCTTTGAACTGCTGACCTGAACAACCTTTGATCTGATGTCTGGTTCCTAATATGGCCGTTTTGCTGCTGGAAGAGAATCAGGAGGGTCTATCTCCATTTTATCAGTAAAGGATGGGTTTGGCTATCATATGCGACAATGTTTGCCGGTTAATTCGATTTTGGGAAGGTAAGAAAAAGTAGACATAAAAATTATTTGTTAAAATTGAGGTGTATCATATTGAATACGTGAAACACAGACATAAATAATAAAAATATCCGCAAATTGGTCAGCTTAGATTTGTCCTGCCGACACAAATTACGGTATTGGATAAAACAAAACAAAGGAACTTCCAACGACAGTGTTTGTGTAAGCAAGAGTGCACAACTCTAGTTTTCGAAATTCTTCTCAAGCTTGGATCTTGGGTATAACAACTTCACATGAGGTATACTGGACAATATTCGGGAGCTGAAAGAATTAGAATATCTGGTCCATTCAAATAACCAACGTTCAAGTCAGTTTCCCATGGGCATAACTGAGGATTTCCACAACTTCTGATTCCTAGTCCAAGTTATTTACCGCATCGGGGAATTATAGATCTCTCATGAACACTCTCTCCTGCCAGATAGCTGAACAACGAGGAAATTGCTCCGTGATTGTGAGTTTGCTGCTTGCTAACAACAACAATCCAATATCCATTTTTCAACTCCCGCACCTTGTTTCCATTCATGTTTCCTCAAATAATCTGGAAGGCAAAATACCAAAGGAGGTAGGTGATGCAAAGAAGCTTCAAGGTCTCAACCTCGCATTAAACAACCTTACCGGACAGATTCTTTCAGAAATTGGAAAGCTTCAACACCTGGTCAAACTTAACCTCTCGGGGAATCAGTTTGAAGGTGCAATTCCTCTGTCCACTGGCAATCTTCAAAGCCTTTCTGATCTGGATCTTAGAATAAATAGACTTTCGATGAAATACCTTGTTCTCTTTCAAAATTGACAGATCTTGTTGGCCCATACTTACAAGCAAACAAGCTGTCGGGCAACCTTAGTAAGCTACTAAGGAAGAGCTCATCATGGAACAATATTGGTACACTGAACTCGATTCTTAACAGATTAAATGGTGAAATTCCAAATTCAATTAATCTCTCTTACTGACTTCCCTAGATCTCCATAACAAAAGTCTATCTGGCATTATAATTGGGTACCTCAGCAATCAGCTTCAGTACCTTGACATTTCAGAGAACGTTTTCCATGGACCAATTCCTCGAGAGTTGTGTCACCTCACTGAATTAAGATTCTTCAACCTTTCAAGCAATCTGTCACAGGCCCATATTCAGGAATGCACCAAATTCCGAGATAAAACTTCTTGGAACAAGGATGACATCTGCGAATAATCAGGTAAAGAACACTGCAAATCCAGAATAAGGCGGAAATGCTTCTTGCTTGAAATTCTGGTGCTCTTGATTCTGTCACTTAGCACAATCATTTCCATTTCAGGTCTGTGGTTTGAAACCTCTCCCCAGAAATCTGGGGAATGGCAAAGATAATTAGTGCGATGATGGATCTACTATCTTCAAACAGTCTTTTCTGAAGCTAACATTTTCAGAAGTTGCTCATATCACTAACAATTTCTCCAATGTGATTGGTGATGAAGGTTCAGGTATAATGTACAAAGGCATCCTCCCCAGTGAGCAATTAGTTGCTATCGAGCAGCTTGGAAAAGCAAGAGACCGAGGAAGCAGAGAGTTTCTAGCTATCAGGCTAGACTTCGTGGTACATGGAAACCTTGACATGTGGTTGAGGAACAAAGCCGGGGATCTGGAAGCATTGGACTGGGATATCAGGTTAAGAATTGCTTTAGGAACAGCAAGAGGGTTTGCTTTGTTGAATCACACTATGGTTCCTCCAATAATCTGTTGGGATATCAAGGCCAGTAACATACTTCTGGATCATGAATTTGAACCTCGAATTGCTGATTTTGGATTGGGTAGGACTCTTAGTTTTTGTGGAACCCATGTAACCACCAAAGTTGCCAGAACATTTGGATATATTACACCTGAATATGGTCAAAACAGGAGATCCACAACAAAGGGGGATGTGTATAGTTTTGGGGTATTATTGTCGAGATTGTAACAGGAAAGGAGCCAACTAGTTTGGAATTTAAGGATTTGGAAGGGGGGTATTCGGCTGGTTGGGTGAGGGAAATGTTACGAAAAGGAACAGAAACCGAATGCTTAGATGAGAAAGCTTTCTCTGAGAGTACAGTAATGGCCAACGTGCTTATTGCTTAAGCTACAACATCCAGATCTGAAATGCACCAATGAAGATCCATTCCGAAGGCTGACCAATGCAAGAGGTAGTCGAGTACCTTGAATATGTGCAATGAAAAATTAGCTCCGTGCCAGAACATTTTGTGGAGTTTCAATGTAAAAGTCTCTTATTTGGGACTTTTTGTAGTATGAAATTAACTTTTGTGCCCTTATGTGAAAATTATATTTATAATGTAATAAATGTGGACAAATGAATCTTCCTAAAAGTTTGCAAAAGCATGCATTAGTGAACTCCCTTATTTGTTCTGTGCTGATAAACGTTAATGTAAATTGGACATTAGTTAGACAAGCAAAATAGAAAAACCGAAAAATCTTTAATTTGATCTTACAGAAACAAACCTCTTTAAATTAGAAGAAACAGAGATCTGCCAAGGTTGCTGAGGTCCAGTTTAGCAGCTGTGGCAAACTTGAACTCCTTTTTACAAACTCAAAGCAAACCAACCATCAACAAGAATCAATAAGCAGTGCTGCAAGCATTAGGAAATTGATGCATTGGCAATCTGAAATCCTTTAGCGCAACCTCCATATTTTAAAGACTAAAGAGAACCCCAGCCTTCATGTATCATCAATTTTACAGACAGTCACTAAGACATCCTTAATTCTGTTGCCAGAACACATTGATTTTAGTACCTTTCTGTTGAACTCAGGTTGGTATGTCACCAAATGGTCTCGAATATATATACCATTCCTTTGAAAGAGCATACAAGGAGTTAAGTCGTTTTGTTGTCTGAATTGTTTCATGCTAAGACCTGGCTGTATGAAAGCTACCCACAAGTGAAGTATAGACTCTGTTATCAGGTGTTAGGCCAGTTTCTATCATCTCATCATACAATCTAAAAGCTTCATCTGATCTCCCCTCCTTAGAAAGACCCGAAATAATTGATGTGTAAGTGACTACATTTGGAATTAAACCCTTTTGTTTCATTTCATCAAACAGATTCATTGCCTCATCTAATTTTCCAAATACACATTCACCATGTATAAGTGATGTGTAGGTATACACATCCGGTATCATCCCCATCACTTCCATCTCAGCTCTCATCTTATGAACTTCCTCCATCTTCCTTTTCTTGCTGTACGCATGAATCAGAGAGTTGTAAGTAACAACATTAGGTCTCGTTCCCTTTATCTTCATCTCTTCTAACAGCCTCCTAGCCTCCTCTAAGTTCCCTTCCTTGCAACATATGTCAATCAAAGTAGTGAAGTTCACCACATTTGGAGCCAGACCCCTTTCTATCATAGTGAACAGCCATTTTTTAGCTTCTCCATACCGTTTTATTTTACATAGCGCACTAGCAATTGTATTGTAAGTAAAAACATCAGCCTCAAACCCTTTCTTTTCCATGATAGCATGCACCTGTAAAGCTTCATCGATCATACCCCTTCTACAGTACCCATTCATAAGTGTATTGAATGTCACTTGGTTCATATTAATTCCTCGACTTTGCATGTCTTTCACCAAGATTTCAGCTGCGCCCATCTCCCCAGCCTTGCAAACACCATCAATCAAAGCCCCATAAGTGTGAGAATTTGGAACAAGGCCTCTCTCGGTCAACTCATCAAACAAGGCAAATGCTCTTCTTATATTTCCTACTCTACAATTCCAACTAATAACTGAAGTATACACATGTGTATCTGCTTCTACTCCTCTCTCAACCATTTCATCGAACAGTTTCTCAACTTCACCCATCTTTCTTAAACTTGCATTCCATTCGATCAAAAGTGTATATGTTGCCGCATTATAAGCCACTTGATCTCCCTCCATCAATCTCAACGTCTCATTGACACCCGCAAAATCCTTTCGTTTAACATACGCATTTAAAAGCGTATTATAAGTAACAATATTGGGTTTAATACCTTTAACAACCATTTCCCCCATCAAATCTTTAGCCCTTTTGACCGCTCCTCTTCCACACCATTCATTAATCACAATTGTTAATGCATAAACCGTAATCGCCACATTAGCCTCCACCATCCTTTGAAAAAACCCGAAAAACATATCCACATTCCCGTATTTCTTCAAAGCAATCAAAAACACAATGCAAGACCTTTCATCAATCTCTAACTTGCTTTTCTCCATATAATCAAAAACCCCTATAGCGTCCTCAAACAATCTGTTATCAGCATATACTCTAAACAACATATCACAGAACTTCTCAACAGATTTAGGATTCTGGCATCCATTCTCCACCAAAGCAATTATATTTTCAACCGAACATCGAAGATTATCATCAGTTACAATATAAGTCAACACAATTTTCATTTCAGCGAACTTTCGAGCCTCGTATAATCTACAAGCGAGGGTTACATGGGCTTGAAGATCAGGTCTATGTGAAAAGAGAGATGGGCTTTTGCGGAGAAAGTCAAAAAACTTCAAGCAAGATTGAGGAGGAAGATTTGTGTCTGCTAAAACGAGGCGGGTTATGGAAGAATTAAGATTTGAAAGCAAAGATGGTGTCGTCTTGAAAGGTTCAATGCCTGAATTGATAAGGGTTTCAGAGATGTTTGAAGCGATTTTTTTGTAAGAGATTGAAATTGGATTTGTTATGGGCGTTTTGGTAAAGAACTTAAAAAGCTTTTGTATTGACATTGTTGATTACCGAGCTGAGTTAAAGAAATTACTTGCTGTGACTGAGCTCGATCTCTCTGGTGTTGAAGTGTGTCGAGCTGAGGGAGGGGGGTTGAGAGGCTGGTGATGTTGTCGAAATCAGTCGGATCGGATAATCCACTCGTAGTTATTTAAAAAAAAAATTAATTAATTAAAATAAAATCAGTAATTTTAGTTCTCTCCCATTCAAAAGTCTCAAATTCATAATTGAGTGAACAATTTAGATGCAGAAAAAAATTTTATATGATGGATTTCATTAAGAAAAATAATTATAAAATTGTGTAACATTTTAAGTTGTTTTATTATATACGATTATGATTGATGAATTTTAAAATAAATATACATTTAATAAAATTTTATTAAATATGTATATAAATGGCATAATGAATTCACTTCATCAATTTTTTTAATAAATTATAGAATTTTTTAAATTTGTTTTTATAATAATTAATATGATTTTTAAAAAATTATATAATTTTGAAATTTATTATTATAATAATAAATTTGATTAAATATATGCACATTAATTTTAAGAATGTCCTTTTTGATAAAACTTATAATGATGGCATTATCTATATATATTAAGGGTTTGTTTAATATAAAATTTAAATAGTATTTTTGAAAATTAAAAATTAAAAAAATAAATACTATAAAATTTATTTTAAATACTTATGTTTTAATATAAAAAATTTATTATAAAATTATCTTTATTGATGCGCAAAGTAATTGAGATGATCTAATATTGACATGAGAGCTTCCTAATTGATTTCGATTAGTGAAGTATGATAGAATACAGTGTTCTCTTATCCCTATAGATATCTGCAAAATAAAGGGAACTCTAGAGTGATGCCTGGCTTCTCATCACAGAAACTCTAACACTCAAATCAATAAGAGCAAAATGGTGAAAAAAAGTAAGGTAGGATATAAGAGAAAAAGAGTAAAGAATACACTTTCTGTGTATTAGGTCTCCTTTATCGAAGGTAGGTGCCATAGAGAATGTAAGTATTCTAATAGTTAGGATTTCGAATTCTTCTTCTATTGGAGAAAGTTCCTCTTTATACTGAGAGTTTATGTGTCACAAAAACATCACTAGCTAGCTTTGCATCGAAGAATACGAATAATTAATGGCCTGTAGATAGGTAATATGTGTTAGAGATATCCTTATATTCAATCATGTCATACAGTTTAAAAATATCATCCTTTTGTAAATAATTTTTTATAATTAATTGTAAAACTGTTTATAATTAACAAAATGACATTTATATAATTTTTCATTTTGTTCAATTATTTTTATTATTAATATCTTTATATTATGCAAGATGAGTTCTTATGATTATTATAAGTCCAGATTCTATCTACTAAGAATTGTAGTTATGAGTACAGAATTTTGGATTCAGATATACCAGATAAGTTCCAAGTTAAAGTAATATCATAAGGGATAATAACATTGCATGACTGACATATTTTAATACTACCAAGGATTAGTATCTGATACTAATAGTTGGATCACAAGTCTCATGTTACAAGAGCATAAACGTGTGTAATGTGTTATTAAATATGATCACACGTACCCTCGACTAGGGTGGCCTAGTAGTCTGGGGCCTGGACGATGATCTGCACTTTGTGTTACAGTCCTGGGTTCGAGCTACCATGGTTTCATTCTAATTGAAGCTCCAAAGGGTAGGCCAGGGGTTTTATCATGTGCTTAGTACCGTTACGTGTGATCCCTACACACGTGTCCTATGGCTAAAGTTAGGTGCCGTGTGATCTGCGATCACGTACCTCTCGAGGGTAGGTGCCTAGTCCCGTGTCCAGCTGGACGACACAGTGATAGTTGAGTGCGTGAGTTTTTCCTATATAAAAAAAAAAACATGACCAAACGTGATGAATCATATGAGCGATTATTTACAGTCAATGATTTATCATACAACTGTCCTAGTGTATCATTAATCTTTTGATTTGAGACATCACAATTGTTTTTTCTCAATTAAAGATGACTTTTGGATCAAAAATCCAATTCTTTCTTATAAACTTATATTCTGTACCACACATCTTCTTCCACAATGAATTCAAGTTATCACACCCTCTCACGAATGATCTAATCACTACTATATACAC
>JAVXUL010000005.1:2264240-2293787 GCA_035590515.1 Trichilia minutiflora | reverse complement strand
TCGTTTATCAATTTAAATCCATCTCAAATTCAATAACTAGCATAAATTCAACATGTTTATTTTGGCATTATCAAAAACATATAACTTATCACAAAAATTAATCATCATAAAAATGTTTTATATAATCATCAAAAATACATTTAAGATATCAATCTCCCCCATTTAAGATATCATTCAATACCCTAAGACTTGCACTAACACGTTCATGACGAACATCATCGTTTTTACGTAAACATGTATCGATACGATGGCTAATATATCGATACCTTCAAGCATAGAAACTCAAATGTATCGATACCTTCATAGAAATCAAGTCTGTAATTATTAGTTCAAAAGTATTTATTACTGCCATTAATGGAGATCAAAAGAGCCATTGGAGATGATTTATTAGAGATATAAAAATAAATGAATTTGAAGTTTTTGAAGCTGTTGAAGTTGTTGAAGAGCAATAATTCTTTCTAACAAAATCTGAAAAACATTCTCTCTGTAAATTCTTTTATTCTCTCTGGTTTTGTTCTTCTGTAATTAATTTTTAGTAAGAGAAAAAGTGAGCATATTGATTACTTACTCTTTTAGAGAGTCTTTGCAATTAATTCTTATTGAATTAATTTTGGGTTTCTCTTCACCCGTGATAAGAAGGATTTATTGTATTGGATTACACTTCACCCGTTTAAAGAAATTTGTAATTTGTGGTTGTCCTTCACCGGTTGAAAGAAGAAGTTGTATTTGGGTTTCACTTGACCCATAAAAACAAGGAGATAGTGATCCTCGGGGTGAGTGGATTTAATCGAGAAGAGTAGACGTAGATGTATAGTCGAACCACTATAAAATCAAGTGTGTATTTCTCTATTTTTATTCTCTCTACATTCTTGCATAAACACGTTAGTTTTTGTTTTTAATTTTTTAAATATCCAATTCACCCCTCTCTTGGATTTAACCATCTGGGACTTTAATAGTCATGTTATTAGAATATTAATGTGGATTAATAGTTAGTAGAATTATTTTTTGAACATGTCCACAAATATGATGAATTGCACGGATGTATATTGTCAATGATTCATCATACAAATCCATTAGTGTGAGAATTACTTCTCTGACCTAAGACATCATTATCGTTATTCAGTATAAATACATATGATTCATATAGTGTATAAATATAAAACTAATTATGTCTTGTATAATAAGCCAGTTTGGTTATATATTATTTATATCGGGATACAAATGATGTCAGTAAGGGATCCATTGACTCGATGTAAAGGATTTCGAGATTTCATTGACTCAAGTCGGATTCGAGTTCCCATTCGGATAGTGATAAATGTTTAAAACCAAAGTCTTTGGCCAAAGCACTATATAGTTATATGAAAGAGTTTCATTATAACAAATTGAGAGTATAATGACCATTAATTCGAGTGAAAACTGAGTTTAGAGATTTTGACTTCCGTGAACCCTAACTCAGTTGGGATTAGACAAACGAAATAAATTTACTCACATAATACGTGCAATTTAGAGTAAAAGGTTCGATGAAGATTTTCTTTATTGTAATTTAGGGACTATGGCATATTGCTAGATGTCAACCATAGTCATTAAATATTCGAACGATTCGAAACAGACTCGATGAGATTGTTTTTGACTTACGGCTAATATCATAATAAACCAATAGATCACAACCATAAATTTGTGTTTATCTTTACTATTAGAGAGATTAAATATTATCCACAAGAGGGCTAGCAGTCTCAAAGATAATATAAAACCGAAAAGTGTAAACCGTTTACACGTTAAATAGTTTAATGAACTTGAGAGTTTTATAAAATGACTTGAATATAACTTATAATAAGTTATATTATTCCATTTATATTTAAATATAAAAGAAAATTGAAAAATATTTGATCAAAATTAGTTTGACCGAATTAAGGATCTAAATATCATAAAATCAAAGTTTTAGGGTCTTTGTGATATTTTGTATTTTTACTTGAGAAACTTGCTCCATAAACTTTGGATCCATTAGTCTTTAACTAAAAGATCAAGGACAATTAAGTAAATATATAGATGTCTATAAAATGAATTATTTTTTATTTTTTATGAATTTAAGACAATTTAAGCAAAGATTAAAAAAAATCACTTTTACTCTCTCTCTCTCTTTCTCTCTCTTTCTCTCTCTAAATTCTAACAAGTAAAAGAAGATAAGGGTTTGATTTTTTTTCTTGAGATTTTGTACTTTCAAGGTTAGTTTTCATCTTTTAACACTAAAGGTTAGTGTTAATTTACTTATTTTTGTATGTTTTTGCTCTAAATTTGAATATATATATATTAATAAACCCTAATTAAATGATTTTGATTATAACATAATTAGGTATATTTTTACATTTAACTTATAGCTTTATACATTATGTCCACTAGAGTTATTTAAATTATTTGTATTATAAATTACTTTATAAGTATTATTAAAAATATTTAAAATCAGATATTTCATTTATTTAGTAAATTTATTTTATATCACCTTATAAAAAATATTTTGAAAAATAAATATTTTAAAAAATAAAATAATTAATTTTGATTTTAAAAATAACTATTTAAAAATTATATATTTTAAAATTAAAATATATAAAAAAAATTATGATAATTATTACATATAAAATTCATAAATATGAGTATAACATTTATTATTTTAGAAAATCTCAAGAATTGAAATGTTCTTATGTCCTAGTTTATTACTTTAGCAAATCAGCCTAAAATGATGTATGATTCATTTCCTGTTAGCCTAATATGATATGTAAGATATCAAAACATAAATCATCACAACCACATATCTTGTTCATTCAATTTCTTCATAACTCTATATTTAATTAATAAATAAATAATTTAATTAAAAAATAGAAGAAAAGAGACTTCAATGCAATGGTAAAAAAGTTAATCCGTAGGCCGTACGCTCTTTATGGAAAGAGGATGCAATGTCAAATTGTCAGTCCACCTACAACCCATCCACCTAACCCCGGGACTTCCAGGTTTTAGACACGTGTTTCATCACTTGCATAACAGCTCAGAACCGTTGCACAAACGTGGACCCCACCTCACCTTCAAGTAGACCCCACATGATTGAACGATCCAGATATATGTACAGCCTACGCTTTCAGTAACTCTAGCTGATAATCCGTCCATTTGTATGAGTTCCTACAGTGGGACCCACACATCATCAAAATATGGGACAACCTATCTCATTAAGTGTGGGGCTCACATAACTAACACGTAAGCAAATAACATGACCTCACGCACAGTACCGGATATCAGAATCCTCCATCATAAAAGGGCCCACCACTTTCTCCTTCCTCTCAATATGTGGGGTCAGTAGAATCCACGAGACCCAGTTTGAGTTGTTCTTCACCTCTTCTTGCTCTTCATCTTCTCCACAAACAAAACCCTAAATCTTCTCTTCCTCTAATATCTCTCTCCCATTTTCTTTCCTTGTTCAAAACCTTAAAGACAAAACCAACGAAATAACGAAATGGCATCAGACATGGCGGTTCACACACACCAAAACACTAGCGCAAACTCAGTTACACCCACCACCGAGTCAGCAGCAAAAACCCAGCTCGCTCGCCCTAGCAAACGCACCGGCACTGCTTCATCGTCGTCGAAGGACCGTCACACCAAGGTTAATGGCCGTGGACGCCGGGTGCGAATGCCTGCTCTTTGTGCGGCCAGGATATTCCAGCTGACTCGAGAACTCGGCCATCGATCAGATGGGGATACTATCGAGTGGCTTCTCCGCCATGCCGAGCCATCAATAATAGCCGCTACGGGGACTGGAACTCTTCCCTCCATGGACGTGTCTTCCTCCATCGCCGGTCCGACTCCCATTTCGTCTTCGCCGCCGTCGGTGTCTTGCCATGTACAGCCGATAAGCGGTGCGAGCCACCAGGGGGTGTTCGTGGCTGGAACGCAACCGAACTGTCGTCTTGACTTGTGCCAGCCGTTGGGTTTACATTACACGGGAAATGGTCTTCAACACATGCCATTTACGGCGCTGCTGTTGCAGCCGGCACTGACGACATCGGCTGAGGATACGGAGGATAAGGAGGAAAAGAATCTGATCGGGAATCATGATTAGATCTTCAATAGGATTTTCGATCGATGTATCTACAACAAATAGTTTAGAGAGATGTGGGTGGCTTCTCTTTTCCCCTTTTCTTTCCTTTTGTTTTGTCGTTTTGGGTACTATTGATGTCGTATTAGTAGTGTCTTCTTTAATTTAAGAGTAGATTAAGGTTGAATGGTGGAAAACATGTAAATTGCATCAGCTGGAAATGAGACGAAAATAACCTGATTGAAAAAAGAGAGGTTGCCGGTTGCGTATATTAGACAATAGAATAGAATTCGGTTTTCTGGTTTAAAACCAAATCAACAAATTTGATTTCATATTTACAAATTAAAATGAAATTGAAAGATCCCTAATTCGGTTATTTGGTTTATCAGATGGCATTGATCGGATTAATTTGGTTATTGAATGTGTTAGTAAGCCGATTAATACACTACCCTTTTAAGCGAAGAATATAAATCCTATCGAGCCGACCTCAAAGTTTGATTTTGATTTTGTAGGGCGTCTTTAATAAAAACAGGGAATGTCGATTAAAAAGACAGTGGTGATTCCGATCTACTAATTAGTTCAACTTCATAACAGATGCAGTACAAGAATGAAAATGGCAGAATACACACAATGAAATGGCAATGATTTACTTTTCGAATATTTACAGAGATGATAACATTATTGCCCCTTATTTTTTAAATTGAGCACATCAAAAATATATATCATTTTAAAGTAAATTAAATTTAGGACGATTTTATCTCATGATCTAAATATAAAACTCACATCTTTTTATAAAATTACCTTCTGTCTTCTCGCAATCAACTATATTTGACGGTCAATTTTAATGTTCATTTTCGAACTTATAATTTTTAGTCTATTTGGGACAGACTAACATTCGATAGTAGAAATTATTAAAAAATTGATGAGCTTTATTTATTTTTATTTGAATTTGGAAAGTTTAAAAATACCAAATATTAAATTTTTTATTAAATAAATATATAAATTTGAGTTTAAATGTTAAAAAAATGATATAAATAATTCACATTAATTATATTAATTTATAATTTTCCTTTTAACAATATCACTTAATTTGTATTACATACATAGTTCTTGTTATTATTTCGAAGTACTTACTCAATGGGCTGTTATTATTGTCAGGTTTCTTGTTTTACTCAGTTCTTTAAAAAGTAAAAAGTAAAAGAAAGAAAATACAACATTTATGAGTTTTTACATAAAATATCCGAACAAGATACTAAACAATTATGAAAAAAAATTGAGATTAATGATAAAAATTCCTCAAGCAGCGTTACAGCCTAGCATAAACAAAATCAGAATGGTGTATTAATGATAATCCCTCCCATGAGATGTTATTGTATTTGCTAATTCTAAAAGTTCCACCACTTTTTCTTCCTTTTATGCACACCATGAGCGTGCAGACCTGAAATCATGCAAAAGCGATAGAGATGCTTAGATTACTTACAAATAAGAAAAGAAAGTAAGATCCTAATTCTTAGCAAATTCTATATAAAACCTTGGCAGGAATATATCCCTCTTGAAATTATGAAGAGTAAAATCAAAATCGAAGTATCTTGACTTTTAAAGTCCCCATTAAAAATAGGAGTTAATAAACACTTGCTTAGTTTTGCTTGAGATTATCAGAGAAAAGATCAAGATAATTACCTCCTTGAGGATAGATCGAGTTGTAGTGAACCTCCGCCCAAAAACTCAAGTAAATAACTGTATGAAAAGCACAACTCTTTAATAAAACCAAAACGATGATTATATGAAAGATAATTAACAAATGATATTTAAACCTGATTAATGCCAGTTAAAAAATGTAGATTGTTATCAAGACAAATGTAGAGTAATTAATACATGCAAAAATCACACAAGAAAGAAAGAGGGTTAGCAGGCATGGGAAGAAACTTGTCTTCCAGTGAGACAAATGAGTACACATTAAGCTTAACATTGTAATAAGATCAGTTTCCCACACATATACTTCAACAAATTATAAACTAAGCCAAAAAAAGAAAAATTTTAATGGCCAAAAGAAACTAGTCACGAGCAATTATCAACATACAAATTTGTCTGAAATTACCGAGTACCAAACTCATAAGAGGAAAAGTAAGGAAAAGAGGACCAGATGCTTAAAAATACGACACTGCAAAAAAGAATTAAATATGCTACAAACAAGAAATGTAGCACAAAAATACCAGATCTATCACCAACACTAAACGAGGGATAGATGTAAAGAAACAAATTGGTATTTTACCTCCTTTTGTTTTCTCGACATTGGGAAGAATTTCTATGTAACAGGTGTCCTTAAAAGAAGTCATAACAATTATTTTTACAAAAAACTGCAAAAAAATATGAACAAGTATTAGCCATCAATGCAAGAAGGTAAAATTTAATAAACTTTAGGGACTACAAAATAATTGTAGTTTATTTGCCACTACATACTAAGCATAGTGTTCAGTTCTTCATCCAGTTAAGATGTTACTCTCACCCAGACACACACGCACACGTAGAAAGAATAAGAAAAAAGGTAGCTTTAAACTTACATTGCAGTAAAAAAAGCAAATACAAAACTTAATGCAATTAAAAGAAAGAAATAGATGTTGCACAGAATAATACCAAATCTGCAGCTGCCTGCAATGTGACATGATCACCCCACTCACCACTCCTAGTTTCATTCACAAAGGATGTTAGGATGGCCCTTCTTAGTCCAAAAAAATTAAAAATTAAAGTAATAATGGAAAGACTTCACAAATTAGTACTTGGACATCTTCTTCAAATAGTCATTGTACTCCATCGGAACATATTCCTCATACATCTCTGGATGAGACTTAAGCTGTTGATAACAAACCAATGAATAGAAAAATCAAGATCCATTTTGTATGGACCATGATTTAAGTAACATGCTAGTGGCTAACTTCTGAGACAACCAACCTGAGTGACAATTCGTTGTCTCACATCTTTGTGATGTTCAGGTGTGTTATATAGTTGATCTGATAAAGCTCGGAACTGGAAAATAAAAATGATAACCAGTAAACATTATTAATAAGTGCGATAGACACTTCATAATGTAACATAAGAGAAACTTAAAATACACAAATAGCCAAAAAGGGCGCAACTAAAGCAACAAACCTGACAGTTACCATCTCCCTGAACCTTATGCTCAACAAAGCCTTCTGACTCCAATCTAAATTAGAAACAACTTATGGCATCAATCCTTTTACAACAGGACGCTGAAGAAAGCAAGAAAAAAATGACAGACTATAGTTTCACCACACCAAATTATTGTATCAAATTACAGTTCCACCCCTCATTCACTCTAACAAAATCCCAGAAAGGTTTCTAGCTCATTAACATATGCAGTTACACTCCTGAATGGAAAAGAATGCAGATAATACCTGTTCAACAGTCTTTCGTGATCTGATGTTGCTTCATCAATTGAAGGTATTTCCCCATTAATTCTAGGAACATGCTAGATACAGTGAATAAAAAATTTAAGTGAGACACAGTAAGAAGTCTGAGATATTAGGATCAGATATGCGTAAAGTGTGAAGATGATGATTCTCTGACGCCTTAAAGCAAGCATATCTTCACATTAATCCTCGTCGATCCTATTCATTTTTCCATACACTGGTATTTGGGCTACGTTTTAAAATTTGCAGCTCATGTCAGATGCCAACATCTGTCCATCAGCAACTAAATAAGGGAACAATCATCCTAGCGTAAGCACCAATAAGACTCATGCACCACAGGAAATGCAAATCAGTTTCGGACTTGTGAACTCGAAAAATGATATCCATATGAAATACAAGAACGAGGTTCCACGTAAATAAGTGCCAGTGGAAATTTAACAACTACTAGAACATAAATTTCATCAAAAAAGCAAGCATATATATCAAACAATACCAAACACAGCACTTCATTGAAATGAAAAAACTGCTGTTGCTACACATATTACAGTGACAAGAGACGAAATACAAATCTATACCACCTTTATCTTCTGTTACAGATGATCATAGTGGCAAACATGAATCTGAACCCTCAGTATCTTATGATGAAAAGGGTGCAATTCATCAAAAATTGTAAAGCAACAGATTAAGGCTTCGATTGAGATTGTGGTGTTTCTATTCTGCATTTAAAGAAAAACTGAAAAATGTTTGGTAACATGAGCGAACTTTAAGTGTGTTTCAGAAGAAAAGCACTAACTTTTAGTGTGACCCACTCATTTTTCCATTTATATATGACCTCTAGTACTTCTATCCCATAACAGTTGTAGCTTCAAAGCCACAATATCTCAATATCAAACCAAGTTTAGATGATGAATACATGTCATAATATAACTAATATAATTAAAAAAAAAATAAAGGAATCACAGATCATGATGATATTTTTAGTACGTTGACTTACAGGAATAGCAATCAGTTGATTCAATGTCTTGCCAACTTCATCATCTAGAACATATTCATTTAACTCCAAAGAATAGGAATCTTCATCTCCATCACCGGGGTTAGAACTTGAAGAAGACAGCCCCGTATCATCGTATTCATCTTTTCCAAATTCAAATTCTTCTTATTTTGCAAAATAAATCATTGAAAAAATCAATATCGGCAACCACAATCACTTGTATGAAATGAAGGTACAAAAAGTATTATTCATATATACTACCTGAATTATAATTCCCTGTTGACGAACTATTCCAATTATGATCCTGAACAGACTCTAGCAACTGCTCTCCTCTACTATGCGAATATTGAGAGGCCTCTTCAATTGCAAGTTGTGAGAATTCTTCCTGAAGGGTTCGTGCAATAATCTCATCACTCTCTACATTATTAATCTCTGCATCATCATTATTTCTGAAATACTGACCATGATACATGTCATTAGCATCATATTGTATTGTGTGGCCATGGTACCCAGAATGGAAATAAGGGTCACAGTCGAAAAAACGAAGACCCCATTGAACTAAACCTGATTCTTGATCCTCTACAGCCATCTCCCTTAATCAAACCCCAATCAACAATCAAACTACTATCTGTACAAATAGTATAGAAATAAGTAACCATATTTTCTCAACAAATTAAATAATTTCATTATAAATTTCAACTATACATCCATGTATTGATCCTAAAATTGAAACTCAACACAAATTATCCGTAATCAATCAGATTCAACAACCAATAAAAAGTTAATCGATAAGAAATCCACACAAACTATCAAATCAAAAGCCGAAAATAATCAAATCATACTAAAAAATTAAAAATTAACCTCACCTAACACGACCTTCGAGTAGTTCCTCAACTTAATTTTTGGCTTATACTAAAAGCACAGTACATAGTATACACGAAAGGAATACAGGGTAAACAAGACAACGATTGAAGTTTATGAAAAAGAAGAAAAATATATTGAAGAAATTGGGGAGGAAGGCGGATTTCATGCTCGAGCAATTATATAGTGTTTAGCCGTTCAAGTTCGAGCAAGTTTTCTAGAGAGGACAGCGGTTGGATTTCGATTGATTGGACACGGTTTGGCTTCTATTTAATTAACTCTGTTTGATTTTTATTTTTATTTTTATTTTTCAAAAATAATAGCATCAATGCCTGCGATTCGTAGATCAAACGGCATTATGTTGATAATTTGAATTGACCATTATGACCTTTCTTTGTCAGGAAGATACTGTGGTCAAAATCGACTTACGACTTACGAGTCCTGTTGAAGACTGAAAGTTCAAAGTACTGAAAAGTAATTGAATAATTATATTATAATTTGTTTATATTATAAAAGATAAGGCAATAATTAAGGTTATAAATTGTGGATTAATTTATTTTGAAATTTCCATGCAATGTATTGCATGCCGCCAATTTATTTTAGATTAAATATTGCTACCATTCATAATGCTTGAAAGGTCAATTTGTTGATTTTTTTTTCAAGTAAGAATGTGATATGAGAGATTTATTTAATATATATTTTATTTTATAGATATTTGTGGGTATTTTTTAATTATAGTTATTTGGGTGATGAAAAATAAAAATAAGTTCTTAATTCTTGATAGCCAAAATTAAGAAAAAAAAAGAAAATATACTAATTTTCAAAAATTTTTATGTTTTTTAAAATAGTTTTTTTAACATTTATTAAGATGATTAAAAATTAGATTTATAATATTAAAATTTGATTAATGTATAACTCCATATTATAAGAATATTTCAGTTGGTTTAATAAGAGTTACTAAATTATTTTCAAAAAAATATAAAAATTTGAGACTCAAAAGTTATTTTACTCCTTAAAATTCATAAGCCAATCCACAAAATTGTTAATTTTTTTTTTGGATAAAATTAGAAATATTTTTTTATCACCCCTTAGTTTTTTATTTTTTTTCTTCATAATTTCCATTTTTTTGTGTTTTTTAACCAAATTTTGTGGGAAAATTTTTGAAACAAATATTCTATTTCATTTTATTTCTTCATATTTATGGATTATTTTAAATATTATATGTTAATTAATAATTAAAATTCAAGACACTCTTTATCTTAAAAGAAATTTCCATCTAAGAACAATCAAGAAGCCAATTTTTAATTATGTCATGCATTTTAAATTAATTTATATTGTCATAATATTTGTAATCATTATACATACGAAATAATTTTAATTATTGTACTTATTCGATAAAGATTATTATTATTATTATTATTCATGAATATAAAAATGATTTAATAACATATACAAATTCAAAGTTGCAATAAGTTTGTTTGAATATTTGAATATAAAAAAGACAATATATCATTATAATGGGTAGAAAATGGGGTTGTAAAAAACAATTCCATGATCAATTTTCTTGCCCTATTAAATAATTCATATTTGAAAATCATAATAATTTTTTTATTTTTTTCATAATTTATAATACCATGCAATTATGGATGCCATTTTCTTATAAACAGAAATAGAAATATCTTTCTGTATCAGAAAAAAAGATATTATTTTTTTCTAAACTTTTAAAACTATGTTAATTTTTTTTTTTTTGCTAAACTTTTATCAATTAAGTCCTTATTGTTTATAAAATAAATTTAAGAATATAAATTTTAATAAATAAATGTCACTTAAGCCATTATTCATAAACTCTTTTTAATAGTTAAATTTACTAAGAGAATTTAAATAAAATATTAATAAAATTATAGATTTTAAATTCCAATTTTATAAAAATATGGACTCAAATAATATTTTTCGAACACTTAAATTGAACAAAATAGGTGACACTAGTGCTATAAATGCCAATTTTAAAATTAAGGGACTAAAAATTAGAAGCGAACAAATTTTAATAGATTCAAATCAAGTTGATCTAAATCATTAATTTACATAACTAATGACTTATAAGTTTATGAATCAATTTGGAGATTGAAATTTTGCAATTTGTCATTGCAAATTTGATTATAGATTAGATTAAATTTAATCCATTAATCCACACCAAAATCCTGATTTAAAATTTAATCTCAATCCTAACCCCAAAATCTAAATATATTATATTATTAATAACTTTTTAATTGAATTTTTTTTGTTGATACTGTTGTTCGAATTTTGAGAGCAAGAGTTTATGATTGGAAATGCGTATATTGTTGAAAGGATAGGAATAGGATGTGGTATTTTTAATATCTAAAATGAAATAAAAAGGCATTTTAACTAAAATAATGTACAAATTGATAAAATTATAAGAGAAGGCCAGTTAATTTAAGAAGAAGAAAATGAAGTCATATTGTGGTGATAAAATTTGAGAATTTGAAGATAAATGTTGAAAACTTTGATTAAACAAAAGATTATTTAAGATGAAAAAGGTATATAGTTAAAACTATTTCATTTATTCTTTTGGCCAAACAAATTCTCTAAATTCTTTTCTGTTTTTGATAATTCGGAGTATTCAGATTTTGAATCGATCGATGGATCTCGTTCGATTAATCTCTAAGAAGATACTAATTAAACATATTATCGTTCAACCATTCCACTTAAATCACAAGTGATTGATTAGAATCGAATTCAAGACGTACGTTCAAATCACATATCACAAACTCAACTATTACTATCAAGTTACACCATAGGTGGTCTCTTTATATTTTTATTAATTTAATTAATTTATTGATGTCTGAACTAAAATTAAATTAATTACTATTAAATAAATAAGACCTTTATTATATTATATAAAACATTTGAATTTAAATATGATTTAATTCAAACTGTTCACATATTTTAATCTAAATTTTTGGCTATATTTATAAATTTAATCTCAAACCCAATCTACGGTACCAATCTAATCCAATATACTTTAAGCTATTGGATCGTGACATATTTGTATATTGAATTAGATTACTTTAAACATAATTTGTAATATGCGGATCAACTCAAAATTTTGATAAAATCTAATATAATTCATATATGTCCACCCATACTAAAAATATTATTGTTTTTATATATTTTTATGGTACTTATGTCATTTTCTCCTCAGAAAATCTTCAAATTATTACATAAATTATTATATTTCTTTTCATGAATTTCCTACTATACCATAAAAGGGTATTGAAATATTAAAATATTTTTTAATAAATTATAACATAATATTTATAACTTAATATACAAAATCTATAATACAAAAATTTACAAGTCCACAATCTAAAATTGAGAGTTTTACAAGCATTAATTATATATAGACTCAAATATCATCCCAAATTCAACAAAATTAAAATTAAAATTCAGTATTGATGAAAATTTTTACCATAGTTATGTCACACATACGTGCATATCATAATCAATAATTTAATTTTTCAGTTTTTGGTCGAACTTTTTTCTTAAGAGGATGAACCAAGAAATTTCATTTTGTCAAACTTTTTAACCTAAAGGATGAAGAACCTATAATCACTTTTTACTGTTGATTTATTATTTGTTAGTGTGTTAAGTCAATATTTGCTACAACAATAGCAGGAATCTAATATGTGCAAAGGCTGTGCTGCTTTTTTGACATTTGAGAGAGAGAGAGTGTTTGAGAGGTACATCATTTTTACAATTCATTACTCATTTTATGTGGAAACTTGCAATGAAAGCATAAGCAATAGAAATCTTTTTCTTTTGCTTTTACTGTCATAAAAGAAAAACATCAATTTCTCTACCAGAAAGGCAATTACTAAAATTTTACAGTCATATTCATTACCAATTTGTAAAGCATATCATATCAGCAATAAAGACTTTTGGACAATATTTAACATTTTTTTTTTTTACTTTCATCTTAATTATAATATCTCAATACAAAATATGCCCTTAAAAATTTCCAATGTCAGCTTCAAAATTTAGTTCTAACAAATCTTTAAAATTTTACAAGAAGTCAGAGCTTCATATTTAGAAAAGATATGAAGCTATGCAAAACCTATCCGTACAGTCAATATATATTTGCCTTAAATAAGGCCATGATACAAAATATACATTGATCAACAAAACAGAACTTGTATAGAAATTTCATACTTTTGAAGGCTTGACCAACCAAACCTTCTTTGGCCAGTTCATTGCAAATGAAATTTTGTGATTTGGAAATAACGCCAGAAGAATATTCGGCAACACTTTTTTTTTGGAGAAATTATTCGGCAACACTTTACTTTGAGTAGAAATGACATAATTTTATATTAATATATGACATCTAAAATTTTTATTTATTTTGAATGATTATGGCTCAAAAGCCATCACACCATAATATTAATTATAGCCTAAGCATTGTGTGAGAATTCATGTAAAATACTAGCATATAAAATGTTTTAATTCTCAAAATTAAGTCTTGCATACTAAAAAATTTAGGTATTAAAATTAAATAGATTATTAAAATTTGTATAAAAACATACTAATTTATCAAATGTTTTTGAATTTTTGTTTAAACAATTTGAAGTTTTAGAGAGTCCAATTAAACTCTCTTATAATGAGTGATATTTTTTTACTTTTAATTTCTCTCTCTAGCCTTACTTTAATTCAATCAAAACACTTTGATTGAATTAGGGTTTTAAATATAAACCTTAGAAATTCCAACACTTAGAATTCAATTTTAATATTAAAAATTGATCACACTAAGGTCTAAATCACTTTACAAGAGACCTTATTTCACTTTGAGTTAATCGAAATGATCAAAAATAAGTTACCATCTCATGGTACCATAAATTCGGTAAGAAAAAAGAAAGCTCTCCAAATTTTTTTTCTTCTCTTCTCATAAAAGATAATCATCAATATTTTTTATAATTTTCTATTTAATTAATAATTAATTAAATAAAATATAAGAAAAAAATATGGTGTCAAATGTGTGATCAAAATGGAGACATATTTCATGCATATTTACCCTTCATTTGTCATATAAGTGTAAAGATAAGATTATATCACTTATCAAATTATCATTTATTATGATGAAAATTAATTACTATCACTTATACTATATTTATGTCCAGATTAATTATCATAATAACCTTAATATAATATATTTAAGTGATGTATAATATAAATAGGAAAAATTCAAGTCAATTTATAGGCAAAACTCAGTAGGTTCACTGTAAAACCGATAGTAGACGGTATAACCGAATTAAATTCTTTAATTCCTTTTATATACCAAATTAAATTTTTTAATTCTTTTTATTTAATCAATTTTTAATAAGATTAATTAAATATGTCTACATACCAATATTGATTTCTACCCATACAATACGGCTCTCAAATTACAATAAAGTATAAAGTTTCTACAATAAACCTTTCTATCATCAATTATCGTGTAATTCAATCTTTCTATCAAAAAGTTTTGATTGGATTAAGAATATATTATTATCGTCAAATTCTTTTAAAATTGATGCTATATATAATAAATAATAGATAACGATTCTATTGTGTATCATCATTGAGAGTATACTTCTCAATTACATACAATATATTATCCAAGCTTAGGATTTTGTCAAATCTAAATTATTCATATAGAACATTCTACTTTAAATATTAAGGCTGATGAATCCTTTCTCGAATATTCACATATCTCTATGAATGTCTCACCATACCTAATGACTACCTATCATAAGCCTTAATTCAAACTTATCATGAGTAGAATCAAAGTATGGTAATTCATTCATAAGATAATCATGATATTATAAAACTTAAGGATCACTTACACAACTGAAATGACGAATATCCAATTGATGATTAGTGTAATTAGCATTTAGACAAATTATTTGATTCTAATTAATGAACTCATACTAAATCAATGAGCACCTATACACTTTTTTTAGTACTTTCACATAAATAATTTATAAGATCGATTACCCTCTATCGCATAGAATAAGGATAGTATTTACTAATATATTTGATATTATAAATGTCCCAATTTATAGTTTAATGGCTAAGAATGTTAAGGAATGACACTACTAATACAGGATCTCACAAATATAAACTCACCATAACAATATATATTACATACATTTCATAAACTTTATCATTATATATAAATTAAACATACATATCAAAATGATAAAAGACAATATAAAGGAAAATACACATTTTTATTAATCAATAGATTTACAAGAGTTTTATAAAGATACAATTATAAATCACATTATAAATGGCTTTTAGGGTATATATCTCTTTCAATCTCTTACTTGCAATTAAAGTCAATCACTTTTATGACAAAGATCCATTTTTTTTTATAAATATTTTTCGTGCATCTTCTGAGATAAAGCTTTAGTAAATGGATCTGTAATATTTTGATCCAAGAGTACTCTTTCTTGCGGATATCTCCTCGAATACTAATTTCACGAATGATGTGGAGTCTCCTCAAAATGTGTTTGGATTTATGATGAAACTTAGGTTCCTTGGCTTGTGTAATGACTCCATTATTATCACAATGCAGTAGAATTTGATCAATAATGATAGGAACCACACCAAGTTCACTAACAAATTTTTTTATCAAAATACCATCCTTAACAGATTCTGAAGCTGCTATATATTTCGCTTTTGTGGCGGAATCTATTGTAACTTTCTATTTGATACTCTTTTAACTCACTACTCTATCATTTAAGGTAAATACATATCTTAAAGTTGATTTTCTATCATTTTTATCTGACTGACAACTCAAGTCAATATAATCCTCAAGTACCAAGTTATGTCCTCTATATATGAGAAACAATTCTCTATTCCTTTTTAAGTACTTAAGAATTATTTTTATGACTTTTCAGTGATCCTCACTTGGATCAGCCTGATACCTGCTCATAACACTTAGAGCATAAGTTAGATCGAGCTTTGTATATAGCATTGTATACATGATAGAACCAATAATCAAATTATATGGTATTCTATTCATATATTCTCTCTTTGATTGTGTTTTATGAGACATTCCTTTAGAGAAAGTAACTCCATAACACATTGGTATGTATCCTCTCTTAGAGTTTTTCATGCTAAACCTTTTTAACACTTTATCTATTTTCATATATTGGGATAATCCTAACATCTTATTAGATCTATCACGATAGATCTTTATACCTAATATATAGGATGTTTCTTTCAAATCTTTCATGAAGAAATTAGATAATAATCAAATCTTTACTGATTGTACCACTCTACATCATTTTTAATAAATAATATATTATCTACATATAAAATTAGGAATGTTACCTTACTCCTACTAATCTTTCTATAAACACAATTTCCTACATAGATTATCAAAATTTTTAATAAAATAATTGGGTTACGTATGTTCCATGATCTAAAAGCTTGTTTCAGTCTATAAATGAACTTTTGTACCTTGCATACTTTGTTGGCATTTTTAACAGATACAAAACCCTCAGGTTGTGTCATGTATACATCCTCTTCCAAATAACCATTAAGGAAGAAAATTTTAGCATCCATCTATCATATATCATAATCATAGTATACAGTTATAGCTAGTAAAATCTAAACGGATTTAAGTTTCATTAAAATCAATTTCTTATCTTTGACGAAAACTTTTTACTAGTAGTCTTATTTTATAAGTCTTCACTTCTCCAGTAGTTCAAATCTTTCTTTTAAAGACCTATTTACATCCAATAGGTGTAATACCCTCAGATGATTTAATCAAAGTTCACACTTGATTAGAATACATAGAATTTATCTTAGATTTTATAGCTTCAAGTCATTTTTCAGAGTCGATATTAGTTATTACCTCATTGTAGATTGTATGATCCTCATTAACAATGAGAAAAATCTTAGATCTACCATCACTATAGTATCTAATATACATATCAGGTGATCTTAATATCTTAGTCAACCTACGAATTTTAGTGTTTATAGATTTTTGAACAAGTTCCTTTGAATTTTGAATGTTAGTTTGTGGTTGAAAAATTTCTAAAATTTTTTCAAGCTCTATTTTGTTGTGGTCGTTTTCATTTTAGAGAAATTTTTTATCTAAAAAAAGTAGTATGCTTAGAAATAAATACAATTTGTTCTTTAGAATAACCTTACAGATTTTCTCAGATGTCCCACAAAATTATATCTAACACTTCTAACTTCAAACTTATTAGGATTAAGTTTTTTAACATGGACTGGACAAACTTAAACCTTAACATATTTAAAGTTAGGCCTATTTCTCTTTCATGTTTTATATAAAACTTTAGACATTGATTTTATTAGAACTTTGTTCAAAATAAAGTTAATAGTTTTTAGAGTATATCCCCAAAGAAATATTAAAAGATTAGCATAACTCATCAGAAAACGTATCATATATAATAAAGTACAATCTCTTCTTTTAGATACACTATTCAATTATGGTGTAGCTGACGGAGTCTATTATGATATAATTTTCTAAGTGTTGAGATAATTCAGAAACTCATGACTTAAGTATACATCTCTACAATTTAATCGTAGTGTTTTAATACTTTTACCGATTTAGTTTTCTATCTCATTCTTATATTTTAAGAATTTTTTAAAAGCTTCAGATTTGTGATTCATCAATAACACATATCTAAACCCCAAAATATCATCGATGAATATAATGAAATAAGAATAACCATCCCGAATATATATCGATATTAGTCTATATATATTTGTATGAATCAAAGATAAAACATCTGATAATTTATCACTATGTTCAATAAATGGTACTTTGGTTATTTTATCTATGATACAAGATTCACAAATTTTAAATAATTCAAAATTATTTGTATTCAAATAATTTTCTTGAATTGGTATGTTCAATATACAAAACAATATCGGATACATCATCTACAAATGAATACCCTTATTAATTGAATTGTTTACATGGTTAATGTCCTATACATATTGATGTAGGTAGTTATAAATGTCATAACCATATTTTATGGGTGTCATGAACATGTAAAATATAATGAGACATAATTTAATAATAAATTTATTTGAAATTAATATTAAGTGGTAATGTTAAAAATTAAAAAATTTTAATATAATCTTTCTAACATTTATATTTACAAGATAAATATAATATTATAAAATTTAAGAATCACTTACATAATTGGTACGACGAATATCAATTGACGATAAAATATAATTAACATTTAAACAAATCGTATAAATTTATTCAGTGAACTCATACTCAATCAATGAACAGTTATATATTTCCTTTAATATCTTTATACAAATAATCTATCAAATCGATTATCTTCTATTGTATAGAATAATAATAGTATATATTAATCTATCCAATACTATAAATATCCTAATTTATAATTCTATTAGAAATATTAAAAAATAATACTATCAATATACAGGCTCACAAATATAAATTCATAATAACAACATATATTGCATATATTCCATAAATTTTATCATTATATATAAAATCAAACATATATACCAACATGATAAAAGACAATATAAAAGAAAATACTCAATTTTATTAATCAAAAGATTTATAAAAGTTTATAAAGATACAATCGTAAATCATGTTGTGATTGATTTTTACCATATATATCTCTTTCAATTTAGTCTACATTCTTCTTGTTAGTTCCGAAAAAAATTTTCTTGACGCAGAGGGACCAAAAACATTTAATGAAAAGAATACAAGATAGTAGCTTTTTACATTCAAATTGGTACATAAAATCTCTGCCTTGTTCAAATGTAGCTCTATCACTCAACGAGTTCTTACCAGTTTTGGGGTGCATTTCCGAAACACCAAACCACTTTCTCTCGTCCTAGATTCTACAATCCTTCTCTTACCTTTTGTTTTAGAATTGGGAGAAGTTTCCATAGATGTTAAACTCCTCAAGGGTCGATCAGAACTACTGTTACCCACTGATTCATCAACAATCTTGTTCACCATTTCCAACACTTCGCTCATCTTTGGGCGTGACTTTGGGTTTCTGCGCAAGCATCGGTTGGCCACAGTACCAAGATTGTGGAACGCCTTTAGAGTATACTTACCTTCAAGCCTCGGATCCACTATTTGTTGGAACTTTTTTACATCTGATAAGTAAGGCTTTACCCATTCCAATAGCTTCTGCTCACTCTTTGGACGGTCACGTTCCAGAGGACGCCTACCTGTGATGAGTTCATAAATGAAGACCCCATAGCTCCATACGTCACTCCTGGCTGCAAGACGACCGGTTTGGACATATTCAGGAGCTGCATATCCCATGGTACCTACAACCTTATGATGAAAAATGTTTCAGCAAATATAATCAGAGGAAATAGAACAATAGTATATATTAAGTGACCACAATTAAATATGAAAAGATAATTAAAATATTGACAAACACACAGCAATAATTATTTTGTTTCTGATGTTATTTAAAAGCCTCCTTCATTTTCATAAAAAATCCAATGGTGAGCTTGGACTTTCCATAAGTTTGAATTAATTCATTTTGGTTTGGACTTCCCAAAAGGTTCCTTTTGAAGGTATGCCATTAATTTTGATGAATCCATTTTGAAAAAAGTGATAAAAATAATCAGGCATATCTAAAGTGCACCATGAACAACAACAACAACAACAACACACACACGAAAAAAAAAAAAAAATAGAAGAAGAAGAATTTCAGTCCCACCGTAACAAATCCTGATGTCCAATAAATTCCCCACAATTGCTTTAAGAATTTTGAAGTGACAAAACCTGATTGAGCTAGGCACATATCCTCATCGTCAACTATTATTTTTGCTAGTTCATCTCTACAAATGGCCATTATAATATAAGTGCTAAAACCTCTGTAACAACTTCTTTCAAGTATTCCTATTTTTTCCCTTCACTGTATTTTGATATCATAACCGATACAAATGAATTCCTCAAAGTTTACATGGCACAGGCAATTTAAAAGATGAATGAAAGTGAGCCATTTGAGGCTTTTAATGTAGCTGCAGAACAAACAAATGCAGAAAGAAAGATTTATTATCTATCAAAGTCAAATGGTAACTGATATGATAAAACATTCTGTAAAAGTGTATCTCACTTATTATGTCATTAGATTGCACTACTTTTCGAAGATTTTTTGCTGGTAAAACTTCGAAGAATGGTATTTTAGGTTCAGTTCTATGCAAATCTTGCTTCAAAATAACATTATTGAAGTATAGAAAGATTTATTATATTGACATACAGCAGTTGAAACATGGGTGAATCCTTCAGAAGGGCCCAATCTAGCCAATCCAAAATCTGATAGCTTCGCATTCCACTGCTCATCCAGAAGAATATTTGAAGATTTGAAATCTCTGACAATGACCTGTAATAAACATACTAGAATACAAGGTTAATGCCATGCAAGATACCCCACCTACAGGTACGTTGCAGTCACATTACCGTCTTCACAATCCATCAAAAGACTAAGAGCATCAACAGCATTAATTGAAATACGCAAATAAATCTTGAATATATTGAAATGGGTGATTAAAATCAGATTACCTGAAAATCCATTCCTTCATGTAGGTATGCTAAACCACGAGCAGCATCTTGGGCAATTTTCAATCTCATGGCCCACGGAAGAGCTGTTTCTGATCGTGGCGATAAATGTTGATCAACACTTCCATTAGGCATATATTCATATACCAGAAGACGCTGGATTCCTCTTTCATCGTCGTCAGCACAGTATCCCACTAGTTTTACAAGGTTCTGATGCTCAATAACTCCAAGGAAATTCACCTCTGTTACCCACTCCTTATGCCCCTGCAAATCAATAGGTGAGATCCTAGGATATTATAAGAATAAACAAATTGTTAACTATCTTGGATGTCAATCTGTCCTAAGATGAAATTAATGTTTGACAGGATAAACTACAGAATGAATTGCACGCTGTATAAACAACTGTAGAAGAATACGTTGATGGAGGATAAGAAGAAAGAAAAATTATTTCAAGTCATTACAAGAACAAAAGCAATGAAAGAGAACGTGGAGATAAAATTTATGTGTTTCATGCACATGAATATTTTAGTGCCAGGACTTGCCAAGTGTTTGCTCAAATTTAACTAAGTAAATAATTAACCATAGGTTAAATTAGTAGTACTTATATGAGACTTTCTAATTCGTTTATGCTTAACATATTCACAGGATATGCAAGTTGGACTGATCCTATAAATACTTGGTGATAGCCTTAGAAACCCATATTCAAATAACTTATCTTTCCCTACTGGTAAATTACAGTTAAGTTTACATCAGTTATTGCTATACATACTTTGAAGATGAAGGCAGAAAAAAAAAACTTCTAACATTACAAATAACAAAAGAAAGCATCTGGAAAAATGTTATAGTTGTAAAGAAGCCTTGCCTGTATCCCTCTTCCACCAAGTTTTTTTACTGCAACTTCAACCTTTAGAGCAGGATCGTCTGAATCCTTGATCAATCCCTTAAAAACACCACCAAACCCACCTTCTCCAATCATAACAGAACGGCTAAAATTCTTGGTAGCTGCCTTCAGCTCGGCAATCGTGAACACTCTAAGATCACTGGGTCTGTTAGAGGTGATCGGAAATGATGACCTTGCCATGGATTCCGTGCTGGTGGCTGATATATTCTGTGAAGTTAGATGAGACCCATTTCTCCCCACTTCATTTTCGGTAAATGTGGAGTGTGAGTACAAGTTCGACACTGCAGACCTAGGAGTCTGTGGTTCATCTTTCTTGTCCCTATTACTGAATGGGAAGCACTTCATAGCCCCCAAAAGATCAACACACACAAATTTCCTTACTGCAAGTTCAGATCAAAAAATTGAGGGAGACTCAACATAAAAGAATCGAAATTATCTACACAGACAACCAAGATGTGCATAAAAGATGAAAGTTTGCTGATGTAGTAATATAGTGACTATTACAAGAAACCAAAAAGGCAAGATCTTATTCTTTAATTTAAGCAAGTTAGATAAAGATATGCTCAATCAGATTCAGTAAATTGTGCTCCATATATCCCAGCTTCGGACAACTAAAACCATTAACCCATTAATTTTTGAACACAAGTATAAATTCCTCGTTTTTTCGATAACAAAATTCAACTTTTCTCGCCAATCCCACTTCCAATTAGTTCCATTTTCCAATCAAAAATCAAGGAAATGAAACCAAGAAAGTCAAACTGTCTTTCCACACAGAATCTGGATATGCGAGTTCTGCACATGATCATTAACCAAAACAGAAAATAGTTAAAAAAAGAAAAGGAAAGATACCAACTCACCTCTATCAATCTTGTCCGTTTGGTTTCCAGATTAAGAAATTTCCAATTCTGAAGGAATCCCAATTCGTGTAAACAATGTCTTAGATTGAGAAATGCCTTAATGAGCAGTTTATGGACTAAAATAAAAGTCTATAATCGGTAGCTGAAAAGAACAAGTCAACAGGTCAACCAAAACAGAGACCCATAATTTGTTATATAAATTAATCAATTGTTTGTCTACAAACGAAGACAATATACAATATATTGTATAGAGATTTTAACTTTACGGACACTAATGAATGAATTGCTTTCAATTATTACTAAAATCAAAATGAAGGACTAGGTGTAAATGCGAAACAGGACTGAGGACATGTGACCACGCGAGTGAGAGACAAAGAATTTCCAGTCTGCTTCCTTTGTTGAGAACGACGGTAACGTCACGTAATGGGGTCTTCGTCATGATCGGGGAATTTGTACTTCAACACGAAAACGTTGGGTGGACTGTGGACGTATAAATGACGATCCAATGATGATACATTACGTATTATAATTTTTTTATTATAATTATAATTAGTAAATTGTATATAGAGAGAATAATCTCTACAAATTAATATAGAATAAATTAATAATTTTTATTATATAATAACATTTTACGATCCCAATTTAAATTAATAATTTTGTTAAATAATAAAATATAAATATAAATATTTTTAAAATATAAATAATAAAATATTAGTAATTTATTATAAAATATAAAAGACTTTATATTTGTTTATACAAATATTTTTTTTAATCTTATTCATTGAATACATGTAATTAAATTAATATAATTATAACAAATATTATTTAATTAAGTAGACAAGTATGACGGATTTTTTTTTGTTCAAGTGGATTAATTTTTTTTTTGTTCAAGTTAATGTACTCTTAGTGGATTAATTTTGTTAATTAGTTAAATTAGTAAAATGTAAATTAATAACCCCATAACCCCATAGGTGACTTAATGGTAAAGAACCGATTGTTTGTGTGTGTGTTCTGAGTTTGAATTTTTAAGATTCTTTTTATTGATAATTTAAGGGGTTAGGTCGTAGATTTTATCTGAACTGTCCCTCTTATATAATAACTGTACTTACCCCTCTCATGTAACAACTGTCTCTATGTTTGTCTGGAGTTAGATAGATTAAAATTTTTTATGTATATACACAAAAAAATATATATATATATATATTTGATTATATGTATTATTTTTCTATTTAAAAAGTATACACTAATATTGATAAATATATTGTAAAATTATTAATATTGATATTATTTAGTTTTATATTAAGATATTAAAAATTATATTTATTGGATAATTTTTAAAAAAAATTAGTATTAGATATATAAATTTAATTACACAAAATAATGTGATAGACTTATATTATCATCACATGTCCTAATTTTTTAGTGATAAAAATGAATAAAAGTTAAAAAAAATCATATGATAATATTATTTTTATCGCATGCCAGTTTATTTATAAAATTTATATTGCTAGCATTATTTTTTTAAATAGCGATTTAAAATGTACAATAAATTAAATATTAGACTACAAATATATTTTATTTTATTTTTCATTATAACTAACAATTTAGAGGTTCATATAAAATGTACAATAAATTAAATTTTACCAATAAATATTTTTTTTTGCGTCTTACCATGTTTGATTCCCATAACTAAACTAGCTTATCCCAAACCTTGAAAGTGAGTTTAAACCTTGAAAGTGAGTTTAATATGATATTGAATACAATTATTAAATAGATGATATAAATATAATTTAATTAATCATCATATTATTTTAAATTAATTTAAAATCAATTTTAGCCCTCTAGCATATGTATTAGAGGCTAATGAATTATCTAATAAATTAAGGTTTTATTTGGTACTATCAAATAATCACTTCTAAATTATAATTATTATAAATAAAAACTCTAAATATCTAATTATTAGTGTAAAAATATAAAAATTCATTAATATTATAAATATTAGCTTAGAAAATCAATAAGAGGGTTATGAAAAAGATCAAAGCAGTATAATTTTTATTTATTTATTTCTTCTTATAATTCTTTTCAACTTTTCAACTTATTCAAGATATGTAATGTTTATAATGAATGCATTCATTTACATGTTGCATGGGCAAATTTGCTTCCAAAGAAAAATTGTTGGGAAGTTAAGGTGGTTTTTGAAAATTGTAGAAGTTTTAACTTTTTATAACAATTGGTTAAATTTACTGAAAACGGTAAAAGTCATTAATGAAATTATGACACTCTTATTGGAATTTTATTATTTTTAATGAATTTATTACCTATTTTATGTTGCCTTATTAAAAATTAGTGGAACAAAATCCGACTAAAAGAAAAAAGCATTTGGCTCCTCTTGATAAAATCTTGCTTCTCAAAATAACATATATCAATCAATCAATTTGTGAAAATTATGTATACAAATATTCTATATCAACTTCTTAAAAGTTGAGATAAGTAGAGTTTTAGTGAAAAGATCAACAATATTATTAAAGGAGTAAATTTATTTTACCTTAATTTGGTGACTCTATTAAAGCTTACGAGTATATAAAAATTTAAGTGAAATATATTTAGTTATGTAGCTGTTGACATAATTTGTTAAGACATGTTCTAAAAATCATTTGTATTGCTGATTTCACAAATATTTTGTCTTGTATTTAGTCTTTAGTATTAATGAAAAAAAGAATTCTTTATTCACATAAATAAGCTACTTTTTTTTATTTTCTTATACATTTAATTAAATAATGTATATGAATTATTCAAATAATTTATTTAATTATTAAATAATATTATCAAAATTATATTATACATAAGCAATATTGAATGGGTAACAACATCATATAGTAAATATACTAAATATCATGAGATAATATTAATGCGGATAATAATGAGAATCATATTATTAGGATATTAGTATAGATTAATAGTTAGAGAATTATTTTTCGAACATAATTAAATGATGATATATCACATGGTAATGTTTGTACCAAATGATTTATTGTATAATTGTGCTAATGTGCGTTGTAATTCTTTGACCTAAGATATTATAATTAAATCTAATGTAAATACATATAGTTTATATGATATATAAGTATGAAACTAATTATATCTTATATGTTAAAACTAGTTTGGTCATCTATTATTTATATGTGAAGATGAATGATGATCAAGTGGAATCCGTTGACTCGATCTATTGAATTGAGAGTAACTATTGAATCGATCCAAATTTGAATTTCTAAATGAAAATTGATAGATATTTAAAATATAAATATCTGATCAGAGTAAAATAAAACTCATCCGAAAAAGTTCATGATGACAAGATTATGAGATATTGATCAATAATTCGTAGATATGTCGAGTTTAGGATTTTAACATTTCATGAAATTTTACTTAATTAGGATTAGACAATAAAAGGATATTAGTTTGGTACGTACAATCTTGACTACAACTATTGGTGTGATAAAATATTTCTTAATTGTAGTTTAGATACTATGATATATTACTAGATATTAACTATAGTCATTGAGATTATAGATAACTTTGAAAAAGAATCCAAAGTAAACTCACAACTAATTCATATTGATCCTAAATTATCACACTAGTAATCTTATATATTGAGGAGTGTTCAATAGAGAGAACATATTATTTATAGAAGAGATAATATAGGACATAAATAATATATATATATATATATTTCGTGTAATTTAATGTAAGTTACATGACTTACTGATAATATTGATTATCAAAAGATTTAAAAAAATGATTTTTAAGTCAAAGGATTAAAGTTAAATTAAAGAGTTTAGTTTAAAAAATCTTGCAAAAAGGTTTGATTTTACAAAATTACTTTTAACGATATTTATCACATATTTTGCTTAACAGTTAAGTAATTTATGTTTAAATAAATATTAAATTTAGTTATTAAATAATTGATATTTATTAGATAAATATAAAATTAATTAAATAAAAATCAAGAGAGAAAATATATATATATATATATATATATACACATTTATTTTTATTTGAGTGGATGAGGATCAAAAATTGAAAATCTCTTTCTCCCCTGAGCTTGAAAAATTCAACCATCTCTCTCTCTTGATTAAGGTGGTATAATTTATAGAGGATTCCAGTTTTTGGATTTTATCTTCATCAAATCATAAGTTTGGAGTTGGTATATAACTAAACCCTAAGTTTATTTCATGTATATTTTGATATAAATGTCGATTTATACCACGAGATGCTTGTAATCTTGAGAATCAAAAGTTTTTACATGTTATTTAGCTTAATAATCCTTCATAACTTCCTCTAAATTGAGTAGTACCGCTAGTATTATCTTTATAAAATACTATTTGGTTATTTGAAGTAGAATATAAGTTTCATGTGCTCTGAATATGATGAATAACAGAGCATAGTCATACACATTCATAACTTACTTCATATAAAGCAAGAATCTCATAATGATTAGAAGATGTAGCAACAAAAGTCTATTTCATAAATCGCCATGAGATTGTTGTATTGTTATAAATGAATATATTTTTCATTTGTAATCAAACTTTATAAGGATCAAAAAGATAACCAGCATCAATATGATCAACTAAGCTTAGATTTCTTGAAATACTTTAATTTATCAATTAGGGATATTTTGATCATTTTGCTCACTAGAGATATTTTTATTGTTTTTATAAAATATATGTTCAGGTATAATTATGAGTAGAGGACATGATATTGAGGTTTGATACAAGATTTAAGAGGATATAGTTGATAAATGGTTAAGAATGGGAGAGGTTTTATTTTCTACTTTGGCGAACACTTTATGGTCCAAGCTAAATTCTTGGTTATCGAGATAGGTAATTGATCAACAAATTTTTGATATTTAACAAGTTTATTAAATAGGAAAAAACTAGAGTAAAAACAAATATCAAACAAGGGAAAAATCAGAGTCAGAACAAAGGTGCACAGAGATTGAAAGACAAAAATCCTAACACCCTAAAACTAGGTGTTAACTAGTCTAAGGTCCCTCCCTTGGAATGAAACACCAGACCATCTAATTGACATTGATTTGTATGTCGATTCGGGCACTAGTTTGGCCCTTAAATGTAAAATGACATTGATTTTCTTTATTTTGCCCCTGAAAATATCACTTTTACCCCTTTTGGAATTCTTTTTCGTTCTATGCTCAAGGTTATTTTTGTAAATATCTAGGGTATTATAAATAGGCCAAAAATAAGGGGGTTTCACTTTATTCCTCCCTACTTCTCCTCCCATTCTTCTTCTCATGCTCTTTGTCATTTTTCTTCCCTTACTGAATCTTTGTTTTTTACCATCTAAACTCTGGTTTTCGTAAAAAATCACCATAATTCAACTACGTCATCATCTTACAAGTTTTTTCGCCTGATTTGATCAAGAAATAAAGTGGGAACAAAAGCTAGACTTTGAGTAAAATTAGGGATTTTTAAAATTAGGAGTAATTAAAGTTTCCTAGAGACTCCAACAACTCATTGGTTAGAGCTTTTATTTAATTAAAGTATTAATTTCATAAGTGAAAAAATTTATAATTTTAAGATTTACTATTTATTCATAAATTGAGGTTCAATTATAATAAATTGATTTAATTATGTTATTTATGATATAGAATAAAAATACATTTAAGATCAAATTGTAAATTTGAAGTTGAGTGGTAGGAATTAATTAGGGCATTGAGTAGGTTATTGTACAATTAGGGTTTCTATGAATTTAAGTTTGATTTTAATAAATTACTTTAAATTATATTATTTGAGTAGTAGAACGAATAAACCAAAGGTTGAATTATCGAAAATTAGAAATCGGTTTATAAAGGCAAGATGAGGCAATAAGTTAAAGAGCCAAGCTTTATAGGTCTCTACCTGTTTATCTTTATCAATCTTTCTCTTAAAGATCTATTTACAGTCAATAAAACTATTTTATCTAAAGGATCAACAACTATTTGGAATTAATTTATGTACACGAATTTTCTTAGAATTCATAGTCTTTAGTCTTTTTCCTGAATATTTGTTTAGGATAACTTCTTTATAAGTTCTTAGACTATCACCATAATTTGCCACTCCCATTAAGTAAGATTCAAAATCTTACTCATTAAAAAATCTTTATCTCTCTAGGAGCTTAGGTAGTTTAATAGACTTTTAAGTTAGAATAGGATTAACAGATACAAAGGATTGTTGATTGGAAGCTCTAACATCAACACTGTCGATTTGATTTTCTAAAAACTATTTCTTTAACTCGATATTTTTACATACTCCACATGCTTCTAAAAACTCTTTTTCTAAGAAATGTGCATTTTTACTAATTAAAACTCTTTGATGAAAAAAAAAAGTAGAATTGATACCCTAACTTATCTTTGATTTCACATAAAATTTATCAAATTTGATTAGCTTGATGTAAGCTAGACAACTTCAAACTCTCGTATAATTGAGACTAGATTTTTTTCTACTCCATATCTTATATAAAATCTTCTAAATTGATTTGGATGGAACCTTATTAAAGATATGCGTAGCAATCTACAAGATATATCTTCATAAGTACAATGGTAAATCTCTGAAACTAACCATATCACTATATCTATTAGGTACAATTCTTTCTTTCTGATACATTATTAAGTTAAGTTGTATTTGAAGGAGTCATCTATGAGATAATTCCATTCTCTTTCAAGAATTTCTAAAATTCAGCATTTAAGTACTTACTGTTGACCTTAGGGTCATACTAATCTATGTTTTGATGATAACAAAATAATGGATTTGATCAAGTCAAGAAAAAG
>JAVXUL010000005.1:2235488-2256489 GCA_035590515.1 Trichilia minutiflora | reverse complement strand
GGCTCACCCTCTTACCTTTTACCTCTCAAGTGAAGTCTTTAAAGTTACTCTTCCAAAACCAATTCAACAAAACCAAGTAAACAGCAAGCAACACAAATTAATTGAAAAGAACAAATAAATCCTAACAAGAAATAGAATAAAGAATAACTCTAGAAGCAAAAGAATGCATGGGTAAAAATAAAATAGTATGCTAATACACGGATGGAAAAGATGTGTATGCAAAGATATTTTTTTATAATCGAACAATATGAATTTTTTTTACTATTCATGACTGTTCACGGTTGAGCACTGTTCACGTTTTTTTTAAATTTTCACTATTTATGATAACACTGTTCATACATTATTCACGTTGTTGTTATTGTTGGGTTTTTTTTGTTGTTCATGACTACTGTTCCTTTTTTTTTTTAAAAAAACAACCAAGAAAACAATAAAGATACGTATGAGTTTAATAGAATTAAACCAAAACTCTAATACCAAGATGATACGAAAACCCAAGAAATCTGAGTTCTTGAAACCCCTTAATCTTATTGATCAAATCTCCAACTTTCTATTTAATTAAACATGTTAGATCAAACCCCAAATCATGTGTTTGGGACCCAATCCCAAAGATAAAAACAGAAATTAATTCACGTTCAAGCTACCTACTTGATTAAACAAACCAATTTCTTGAAGTAACAAAGAAGACAATCACACCTCTCTTGAAGAATAAATCTGAAATTTTTTTCATCAATAATAATAACCTGTGTTTACAAGGATTATAGAAATCAATCAGTAAATAAAATCAATAAATAAAAATAGGATTCTTAAAACCGATAAATAAGAGGAAAACACCTTTATTTTAAGAGTTGCAAACCACATTTTGAAAATCATTGGGCTGGCTCATTTCCCGGCGACTACCTTGGCCGTGGGTGTCCCAAAACCTTCAGTGGACTTTGTATGCAGTTAAAACATGCTGTTGATAAAAATAGATTTAGATGCAAGAAATAGAATATGTGGGTTTTTCAGAAAAAGATAGGCCCACCACTGACGTTCGCCTCGAATTAGTTACGTGGTGATCTCGTGCTAATCTGACTAGACTCACAGGTGGTCAAACCTCCACTCAAATGATAATCAAAACATCGTATAACTCATCCACCTGTGAAGTCCCACACTCACCTATGGGACTTCTATCTACTCAGGCCGACCCTAGGCTACAACCAATAGCTACTGTAAACAATAGGCCCACATGACCACATCACCAATATACATAAAAACAGGCCTCTCATGGCCATCATCACAAATCGGCCCAAAGGCCATATTATCAATATATCGAATAAAATCAGGTAAATGGTCATAATTCATATAAATCATAAAATGTGGCTCAAGGGCCGTAATGATATCATCACGCATATATTATAAATCCAAGCCTACCGGCCAAATCACCATCATATAAAGCACACATATACATTCATTTTTGTATTTAGAGAATGGTAAGAAAAGCATTCATAAATATTTATATATCATTTCATTTATAAGGAAAACAAGCTCATAAATAAAGAAATAAGATAAAATAAAAAGGGTGTCTACTCACTGTGTAGAGAGAGTATACACTCCCTAATTCCTCTCGTTCCTCGGTGAGTCACGCGAATACCTTGATCGTGAACCGTCGCCTAACCACACACAAAAATTACTATCATTATATGTTCCAAAATATATATGAATTTGAATGCGTGCAATGTATGCTAACCCCGGATTTCTAACGTCGAACCATTATACGAAATCATCCAAAATCCTTATTAGACACCAAACTATACAATTATATCAATACGGACCCACATTACGGTTAAACCAATCTATTTCGACTAATAAACGAGATTCTGACTTGTGGGTCCCATGAATTCGTCGAAACAGTAATTGGAGTTACTGTTCATGTTCACCCAAAACTCTGAAATCGTAATTCTAGCTTCCTACGACTCCTCTATAATCCACATTACGCGTTAAAACTATAATGCACGTGTGAAATCTATTAAAATCTACCCGGATGAACAGTAAAACCCATACGAATCAAAATATCTAAAAATACAAAATGAGCATACAAACGAGCTAGAATCGAAGCTACGAATCTCGTGGTGTCTTGGTGTTCCTCCATGGATGTTTCAGTCTCTTCAAGTATTTAACGAATTATAGTTCGTTCAAACGAATCGCGGGGTTTAAGCCTTGAAGCTTGCTGCCTTGTAATTGGACCATTAGGCATGTATAGCTTGTCTTGTTATATATTGTGGCGTTAAACCTCCTTGCCAATACTAGTTATATCATATATAGTACAGATACAAAAAATAATGTTACTTACAGTATAAGTAAAAAAATCGGCCCATACGATTTAAATCAGGAAAGACGAATAACGATGTAGACATGATGATAAAAGTTAAAATTTGGTTATCCAGAACTTTTTCTATGAAAGATTTAAGAGATGCAACCTATGTCCTCGAGATTCGAATATATAGAGATGATAAAAAAGATAATTAGATTATCTCAAAAGTTGTATATAGAAAAGATGTTGAATATGTTTAGCATATAGAACTTTAAGAGAGATCTCTTATCTTTCAATCATGGTCTTTATCTTTTAAAGATATGTGTCTGAAGGCAAATGAAGAGCCACAATAAATATGTAGTATGCCTTATGTATCAATTATTGATAGCTTAATGTACGTTATGCTGTATACAAGACTTGATATAGCTTATATTATAAGTATTACTAATAGATATCATGTTAATCCTGGGGAGAATATTGGTCGATAGTGAAAATAATCCTTAAATACTTGAGAAGAACTAAGGATTTGATTTTGAAAATATGAGTTATAAATCTCAAGAGTTAAACATCTATAGATACTCAGATTCAGATTTTTAATCAGATATGGATAACAGAAAATCTACATCTGATGATCAAAGAAATGATGAATCACATAAAATTTAAGTGTAGATTAATAATTAGATAATTACATGATGCACACTAGTCAACATGACTTTTATTGTCATCCAAGAATTAGTATCTCCTGGATGATGATTCTCTACACTAGTGAAAATAAGTGTTTTAGAAAAAGTTTGATGTTGATAAACTTATCATTTTATATTTTATTATTTTAAAACTTATTTTATAAGTTTTAGGATATATTTGTATGAAATTGTTTGATGGAGATATTTAAGTCATTATTCTATTAATATATAAAGGATCAAATTCCATTTGAATTTAAGATTTTTGAATTTTTTTCAAGTGTTGAAAAGAAAACAATTAAGCGCTCTCTCTCTCTCTAAAGTTAATCAAGTATAATCAAACATTTGATGGTTTGATCATAAGAGACTTCATTATTTTGAAGTTGTCTTCATCAAGTCCAAGTCAAAGGTTGATGATTCTCACTTTAATTTTGATTAATTTAAGAAAAATGACACTCTCAAACATGTTTAATGAAATCAGACCCTAATTAGCATGATTGCTAGGAGATCAACCTAACCTATCAGTAAATCATTGTTTAGATATTACAATTTGAGTTTAAATATTAAAAAATGATAATATTAATAAATAACATAGATAATTTTGGTTTAAAAATGAATTGTCAAGAAGTTCTTGGTACTTTCAAAATTATGTTTGAAACAAAATAAATTTAATTTGAAAGTACAAAAATGAACTAAGAATTTAATTCATTTATGCATTTTCAAAATTAGTTTATTTCTATACTTTCAAATTTAATTTATTTATGTACTTTTGAATTTAGTTTATTTTTTATATACTTTTGAACTTAGTTTATTTTTACACTTTTAAACTTACTAATTTCGAATTAAGTTTCTTTTTGCACTTTTGAATTAATTTATTTTTACATTTTTAAACTTAGTTCATTTTTATAATTTCAAATTTAGATTGTTTATGCAACTTACTTTATTTCTCTATAAATCATTTTTGTATATTTTTTAATTTAGTTTATTTCTTTATTTTCGAACTTTTTATTTCTTTAAACATTGTTGAAAAGTGTCTAGTACTTTTTAAATATTCATTTTTCAATCAAAATTATCCTTATTATCAATCAATATTGTTATTTTTTAATATTTAAATCCAAATAAACTATAATTCACATATTTATTTTGTAAAAAATTCTATATTTAATACTTCAAATTTTCAAAATTCAAATAAAAATTATAGAAACTCTTTAATTTTTTTAACAATTTCGACTAACATTAATCTCACTACAAATGTACCAAAAGTTATTATATCAAAAAATAAAATGTTACTATCAACCATCAAATGCAAGATCGTGAGAAGTGAGAAAACAAAAAAGTGATTTTAACAAAAAAAACACTATACCTAAGTCATGGGACAAAATTGTCTAAATATATAATTTTTAATTTACTTATAAAAAGCTTTTCTAATATAATCAATTTTGAAAATGGGGACAATAATTTTAATCCATTCCCTAAATATCTAAAAAAATTGCGACCCCAAATTTGACACGTGTAATATTACTCCATAGAAACTTCTGTTATTGTACAATTAGAAGATTTTAAGAAGGCCCATACCTTCTTTTAAAAAGAATTCTAACCAAGTAATTAGGAGATGTGCATGCAGAGAGTATGGAGGTTACGATGCCAAAACAGACAGATACTCCATGGACTTGTTAACCAAAGTCATTTAGTTCCGAACATACTCATTGAAGCAACATTTTCTGTCTAAGCTGAAACAACTCAAAGCCAAATTACTTACATTGCCGCAAAATTACAACAAACTGAATACAATCATAATTTAGTGAAGAGAAAAAAAGGGGGGGGAAAGAGTTCCTAGATTGCTTTGTTACAGGAAAATTAATAAAAAGAAACAGATGCTACCACCACCATCGAGGGTGTTCTCTTATGCCTATAGTCTGGACTATGTACTTAATTTGAAATAGCACATTTCAGAAATTATGCAGCCACCTAATTAGATTGGAGTTTCATCGTCACTGCATCAAGGCAAGCCTGAAGATCCCTGAATTCTTCCATGTCTGAAAATCCCACAGCCTGACATTCCACAAGTGTATAATTTATTGTCAATTGATGAAGAAAAAAGATGACAGAAATGCATGTTAACGTGTGTAAAATATTTTAAGCTGATCTAATAATACAAAGAAACAAAATTGCAATGTTCCTGCCAACTCAATTGCCTAAACATCAAGATACAGGGAGTCTTGCCTGTTTGATTGTGTTTTTCAGGTGCATCTCAGCAGAAAACAGTTCTCGTCGGCTACCAGTGGAGGAAGAAATTTCCATGTAGACCTTACAAAGTTCCAAGGATGCATTTGCAAACTTTTTAAACCGATCTCTATCTTTCCATAAATCAGATCCCTAACAGATGGGACAGAAATTAAACCAGATGTGAAGCAATTACAAAAAGTCCACATTAAATGAGAAAAAAATATTTCATATGGTCACACCCATACTTCTTAAAGTTTACATTTTAACTCAGTCAAAAGTTTTTAATATGGGTGAAATGGTCTTTACTAGGAGAACTAGGTTAGGCATGTCTTGGAAAGACTAGATACATTCAAAAAATAACTGTACATAAAGGAATTCATGTACATGAAACAATAATTTGCACTGCTACTACTGGCCTGAAATTTATGCAGCCATCAATTCTTTGTTAAGCCAAATTTCAAGCTCATATCTGTTAGCTAGAAAAACACAAATACGTATTGTAAAACAAATTTAATTGAGAGGATCTAACAACTAGCTTTGGCATGATTACATCCAATAATCTCTCTCTCTCTCTCTCTCTCTCTCTCTCTCTATTTTTTTTTTTTTTTTTTTTTCAAAATCAAGTTCCATCAATATCGCCCATTGACAAGATCAAAAGGTGCTTGCTAAAGCATTTCTCCTCTGCAATTAAAATGCCCGTAAACAACCTACGATAAAAAAACTTAAAACCCTTGTCTGCTAATCAATGATACATCTTGAGCACATTTTAACCCATTAATTCCTGCCTTTTCAGATTAGTTGTGTTAAAAGAAAAAAAAGCATTTATTGACTACAACTCGCTGACCTTCAGGGAGACCAAAGTAATAGTTTTCACAATCCTTCTTCAATAGGAGAATACAATGAATATGGTCAAATAGATTATGAACATGAAATAAAATCATCCGAATAATGCTCCCCTACCAAAAAGTTAATTTATACTGCTAATGGTGGATTAGCTCATCCTAATTCAACCAAATCCCTAAATTCAAAAGATTGTGGAAGAATCTGTGATTCAATTACCTTGAGCAGTATTTATGTTTCTTGTACATCATTACATGAAAAGTCTCTAGTGCCTTTTTGTTATGCCTCCATATTCTTAAGTAAATTTTCAGGCCCTGCCAGATGCAGCCTTCTTGTTTTGATTGGAAACAGTAATACATTTTTATTCAGTAATATTTCAGTACGAGTGGGTATATATAGAGAACCAGCAATACATTAAATGCACTTGGATAAGAGAAGCAAGAACTGAAGAGGAAAATCCATAAAATTAAGATAAAACTGGCGACCAATTATGACTTAGCAGATGCTGACTAACCCATTATCCTTTGTGATAAGAAAAACTAAAAATTCCTTGGCTTCTTTTTTTTTTTTTTTCGCGCGTGTGTGTGTGTTGGGGGATTTATATATTACGATTTTTTTTTTGGCCACTTGATGGCGGAGGAGATAATTGGATCATATTAAACCGTTTATTCACAGTAGTAATGATCCTCGATCAGTAAAGATATATTAAATCCAGGGCATGCTACCAGTCATGTTCTAACCGCTACTCCCAGATAAGTGACACACATTGAACTCGTATTTTTTGAACTTTTTCATTGATACTTCTTAGAAGTTTAGTAAATATGCTTTATATAAATTTTGAAAGTATAGAAAGAAAAACTATGTGATTGAATATATCAGTCACATTATGTATGGCAAGATAATACACTCTTATGCCATTTTTATATAGGAAAAAACTGCATATGCATCACTCATTCTCCATAATAAATGAAAACATACATGTGAGTCAAGTAGATCACTCCAATCAACACACTTAATAAATAATTTATTTGAAGGATGATCAGATCTATGGCCAAACCTGATATGATCTAACTTGCTTCAACAGGGCTTCACAGCACATTGTGAGATCTCCCTTAATTTTGAGCCATCTCGCATACAGTCCCCATATATCTGCTCTACTTTCACTTTGAACTATCTACACCAAACAGAGAAATATTCAACTTACCATGCATAAACAGAGCACATTCCGACCTAATATGTCTGAAATCACTTAAACACACATATATTTGGTACCCAAGAAGGCAAAACCAATATCACTTTGATTATTTTAACACAGAGTTAAAATTCCTGCAAACACTAAAAATAGTACGCAACTGCACAACAGAGACTTCCAAATGAATTAGTCATACACAGTTTCTCATGCCAAAATTCAAGCGATATAATTGGTGAGGATTGATAGGCCTAAAGAATGGGCAGCAAATATGTATCACGTATCCAAACACTAATACTATATGAAATAAGTTATACAATGTCTCCACATGTGTAGTGTGTGTGTATTTTGTGCATGTGCGAGAGAATGTGTCCCTTTGCTCACGATAAAGGGATAGACAAAACAAGACCATCATGGAAACATTTACAAACCTGCTGAAGAATTTTCCCAAACAACTGCATCAAGTGCTCAGTTTCCCGTGATCTTCCTACAACTGACTCTTCAGATGACGATTCATTCACAGATTCTACAGGTGAGTCTGTAGGATGAGATAGATTGGTGTCATTGTAATTATTGGTGGCCGCAGAAGACTCAAACTGTGTAATTGAAGCCCTTCCCTCCAGATCTTGCATTATTCTCTCTAGTAATTCAGTGTCAATTCTTTTATTACTGGTAATATTCGACACCATCTGTATGGCTTCTAAAGCCTGTACAAACAAAATATATTAACAATAACAATTAAGACAGGAATAACTGGAGTCAGATACTATTCAAACAACACAGTGTCCTATACTATGTTTACAAGGTATTTGCAGTCTACAAATTTACTCCCAAACAAGCTAATTAAAATGACAAGGAAAATTCACCCCACAACTAATTCTAGATTTTCTTGAATACCAAAAAATGAAAATCCTTGAACTCATTCAAAAAACACCCAAAATGATGGAATCCAGAACGCTTAGTCCCTGGTATCTTCCTTGCTTCATAAAAAATCCTCTTATTTCTTTTCTTTTTCTTTTTCTTTTTCTATATTTTAAAAAGAAACAGCACAATGTATTGTGTAAGAAAGTACAAAGGCTTACCTAGAGAGGCAAAAACAGCTTTACATGGAACACAAAACTATACAAAAAATGCATAATCATCTTGTCTAACCATAGACAAAACTTCAGCCGCTGCAACTAAAACTTCTCAATCAGACATTTAACCAGAGCAGAAATCTAACCCTAACCAACTACTTAGAAATCCTTCCCAGTTACCTTGAGCGAACAAAATAAAAATAATATAATAAAAAAAAAAGAGGAAGAAGAAGAATTTTCAAAGTCCTGTGAATAGAGGCATAAAGAAAAGCAAAAGGTTGTTTTTACCTGAAAGTACCAGTTTCTTCCTCTTTTTATCTTTAAAATTGCATTTATTTTCCTCTTGCCATATCACTATACAAAAGCTAATGGTATCTTTGGGGACTGTTGTGCTTTCAGGTAAAGTTTTTCCTCTTTATCTTTAAAATTGCATTGATTTTCCTCTCGCCAAATCACTATACAAAAGTTAAGGGTATCATTGGGGCTATTGTGCTGAAAGCACAACAGCTAAAGTATTCAATAAACATCAACTTTTAATTAGGAGCTGAACTAACCATTTATTCCATCATTTATACCTGACATTAAGTGATTCTATTCCACCACAACTATGGCTTTAAAGTCACAGCACCTTAGTCCCAAACAAACCCTAAAGACAGTGCCCTCACAAAGTTTTGGCTTTCTTTATTTCCAACCCGACAAGAGCCCCAAAATATCCTTGCCTTTCTCCCTCAAATCCTCCTGTGATCTAGTTTTTAATTTTTAACATGTATTGGACAACAGAAAATTATGTTACTCAAATACTTGATATATCCAACAATGGGGAGGGCTAAGAATTAATAACTGAAAAGAAAAGTACCAATGTTCTTTTACTAAAGGATAGTGACCCAGATAAAAAATATATAAACAACTACATGTAATCTAATAGCCAGACCACTTTAAGGACCTTAATCTGCATCTAAATCTTCATGTGGATAAACTGTTCATCAGATATTTCTTGATAAACAAAACTGCTAGCAAAATAAGGGTTTAGAGGATGAAGACAAGGTTTTAAGAAGGTAGAAAGAATGATAACATATATATGAAAAAATGGCCAAACTGGTGCCGACCATGATAATTCAAATGAAGATGTGACAGAGTCAGCTGTTCTCTGTTCTCTTTAGATTTTTCACATGAAGCAATCAAAGACATCAAAAGGGGGCTAAGAGATTTCATGTCAAAAGATTTTTGGTTAACAGTTCAAGATTAACTGCATACCAAGGATTACCTGACTAACGTTGCCTACATCCAAAGCAACATGGCCGTAGTTCTCCCACAACTGCCAGCTGTTACGTCTGTTAAAAAATCACATTTTAAGTTATTAAATGTGCACTTTGCCACAGAAACAACAAATGATGTGTTAGTGTTTTTTCAGTTAGTGAGTGTCTGCACACATTGTGCATGACAGAAGATAAACTGCAGTAATCGAGGAAAAAGACAGAACTTGAACTTCAGGGCCTCCTTGAATGCAATGAAAGACTCTTTACTCTTCTTCTTGATCATATGCCTGCAAGATAAAGTAAATCTCACAATTTTTACTAGTTATAAATGACAGGTGAATTTTGAATTGCTTCAAGTTTTGTGTCAATTTTTCATCATACTGAAAGACAAAAGTAAATCGCTCAATGTCTTATTACACATCGCAATAACTAACATTCAAATATGCAGCTAACTAAAATCCCAAAAATGAAAACACATAATTCACAAAAAGAAGTTAAACATTCACTCTGACTGTAGTATCAAAAGAGAAGTAAAGATTCATGCAGTAGTAGAAAGAATAAACCCAGTAACTTGAGCCCTAGAAAAATCCTTCCTCTCACAATCTCCACTGTGCTCAAACGAAAACCTTACTCCTCTATCCCCTACCTCTCAACTTTTCTTAAATTCTGGGAGGTATTCACCAACCTCTCTCATAAGTATCAATTGCCAAACACAGATAGTGAGTTCGAAATTAAGTTCTTGGTTCAATCAGAAACTCAAGGTTTTAATATTATAAAAGGCATCAGAAAGCATCTGAAAATAAAAGCTTTCATATGCCATTGTAGATTCCAGCAGTGGAATTCCAATTCCCCGGATATCTTCTACCAACCTTTGGTATACTGCACATGCAGCGGGAGCAGAGCAGCAAGCAAAGAAGAAAACTTCTTTGACGGAAAGGCAACAAGAGAAAAAGAGAAGTCACACGAATAACTGGAACATGAATGCTCTTGTCATGATGCTTACCAGTAGAAGTCCACCAGCTCTTTCTCTACAATTTTTTAAGAAACCAACTTCTGTATGGTCCTCATTCAAAATGCAACAATTACTATTGTTCCAGAGGTGTGCCCATTGGAGATGCTTTTGTATGCAGTTGCCTGCACCTTGCTTCCAAGGATTCTCTTCCACATCCAAAGAATTTTATAAATATGCATTTTGGTGCAACAATTTCATGACCATTTTTCATAATCAGCCACTTTTCATCTCATTTTCCAATGAGCGAGGGAGATGGAAAAACAGAGAAGTGAGAGGGAAAGGTGTTAAGAGAGAATAGACTAGAGACAGATATGCCAGGAAAGGTTTCCATTTTATTTTTTCTATGTGCTCTTTAAGTTTCTATTATATCCTCCATTTGTTAAGTTTGACAAATGCCTGTTAAGTCAAGGGAAGGGAGGACCTTAATAGTTTATAAAACCAGGCAAGCATCTTTGATGTTTGAGTAGGCCTCAAGAGAGGTGGATAATATTTGTCCTATTGCAAATAATAATAATCATATCTAGTCCGTAGCATTTGCAGCAATTTAGATTTGTCGATCTATAGAACGGGAAAGTGTGACATGGTGATGCAATAATGAGCAAAAGATGATATGACATGATGAAAAGGAAAAGAGTATACAAGCAAGCAATGTTGTTCCAAGCTTCCCCATTTTCTGGATCAAGTTGGACGGCGCGAGTAAATCCATCCAAAGCCTTTTCAATGTCCCGAGCCTGTATTTTAGTTCAGCATTAAGTTTTAAAAGCCTAGGGGCAATATCACATACTTCTCCACAATGCACGTATACTGGTACAAGAAATATGATAAATGGAAATTCGCCATAGTTCAAACATATTACCTTCAATGCAGCAGCGCCAAGTGCAAACCAACCATCTGGATACAAAGAATTCAAGGCCATGGCAGACTCCCTGAATAATAGCCAAGTGTCATTCACCCATATCAGTCATTAACTACACAGATTATCAGCTACATTATAAAACAAAATTAAAAGAATTTAAAAAAAAAAAACATACCAAAGGAGTTTAGATTTCTCATAGTCCCCTCTATTATATGCACTACGAGCAAGAGACCGCTGATGCACATAAGAATACACTATAACAACGATAGTTATAAACATAATGTGAATCACAATTAGTTTGAGCAGTGAATGTCACCTTAGCTCGAGCTGACTTATCATTTGAAACTTCTAAAGCTTTTTCATAGCAGGTTTCATTATTTGTAACATCGCCCAATGAACACCTAAAGATTAAAAGCACGTGCACAAGTCAGCAACCTGAAATTCAACCCTTATCATTCTGTTTCACTTTTACATTAGAAGTTCACAAGAAAAATTGAGCATACTATTAATCATCTCAGTTATTTTGTAGACAAAAACAATTGAGGCAGATAGATTCAACCTCAGAACCCTCCACACAGAAATAGAGCTTCATTAGTTAGAAAAGACAAAACAGGACCAAAATAGTACTCCCTTATTAAAATACTTAAGCTACAGAAGTTCACTTAGCTATTAGTTTATCTCTGTTTCTTTAGGAGTAGTAGGATTCTTATTCTATCAGGAACAAATCGAGTGGAAGAGGGATTATCTTACAGTATACTCAGATCCACATCTGCATTACAAGAAATTTAAGCCAGATAATCTCCACTGTTCAAACTGTGAGCATATGTTCAAACATCCAGCAAAAACTTATCAAAAAGAAATAGTTTCCAAAATTCGTAGTTTGGTCTTCAGGCTTCTAATTATTTTTATCAGCGCAGGCAAAGTTTTCCTTAAACAATAACTTAAACTTCCCTTTGCTTTGATTTTCAATTTTAGTTAAATGTTTATTTCATATGCATGTCCTAAGGATCACTCTTTTTCTTTTTCCTTTTTTGAAAGGAAACTCAGAAGTATATTAAAAGAAGAAATATGCAAAAACACAAAGGTCAAACAGGTGTGCACATAGATAAAATAAAATAGAAAAATAGGGTAAAGGAAGTAATCTATACAAATCCAACAACCCAAAGGATACCCATCCTCCCCCCAGCCACGAAAACAATCTACACAGAACTATTCAAAAACTCCTTCCCATTTAAGATGTACTACAAAATGAAAAATATTTAGTCCAGAGCTACTGAAGCCCCAAGAGAAGCATAAAGTTGAACTCTATCCCACACACTACAAATGTTTTCTTCCCTTTTCTCTCCAAAAATATGGTTGGTTCTTTCTTGCCATAATACCCAAAAAAGTGCTGAAAACCCAAAGTATAATGGCTTTCCTCATTTTCCAAGAATCACGATGAATGAAAAGCCTGAAGCCACATATAATGTCCTCAGCATCACACTTGAAATTCAGAAAGGGCATTTTAATTTTGTTTCTTCCTTCTCTGTGATCCTGGCAGGTCTTGCTTGTCGTCTTTCATCTCCTGTTCGTCAATGGATATAATACATGCTTCTCAAAGTTTAAGGAAAGAATTCTACAAATACATACGATGTTTCATCTATTAACTAAAAGCCTAGGATCTACAAAGAAATTTATAAACCAAGTCAATCTCGCATCCAAAATCCTCCCAAAATATCTTCTTAAATTCAAAATGCCCAGCTGATTTTAACTGCCTAAAGGACTGACATTTCTACTTTGAACAACCTCAGCCAAAATGGATTACTGAAAATATCCAACAAAGCTAAAAAGAAAAAAAAAATCGAACAGTAACAAAATCACAGAGAAATGCATGAAAATTCAACTAATTTTATCCACTAAAAAGCATCATTGGTAATCAACTAATTTTATACCAAAAAAGGGCATTCCACACTCCAAATGATGAACTGCATTGGATGCAGCTCCATAACATTTGATTACTCAGGTTTACTCATAATACCAAATGATATTAGTCTCTGATAAACCTAAATTATGCTTGCGAGTAAAAAATACTGAAATAGCTTTCCCTTGGACCAGGACAGTCCCCATATTAATGATACAATATGAACTGAGAAATGTAGAATTCCTTATTTTCTTTACAAGTGATCATTAAAGAAAATAATTAAGAATGGATAACCAAAAAATATCTAGGAGCTAGCAATGAAAAACCCAACAGATTCTGGTCAAACTGAACAAAAGGCCAAAGAAAACTAAAGCAACAGACCTAAGAATATAACCAGCGTTTTTCTTAGTAAAATCTCTCTTTCAGATCATACTGCTCAAAATATTATAGGACTAAGGTGCAGAATTGGAAGCAAATTAACAGTAAATGTCAGTATATGAGTACAACATTTCTTTGATTGCAATAGGAGAATGAACAATCAATTTAACAGACCAAGAAAGAATTATAAAATGAAAGGACCAGTAGACAAGGCTCATTCATGTACCATAATCTAGGATCATTGGGCTTTTCAGACAGCTGTGCTTTTATGAGTTCAACAGCCACTGCTTTCTTCCCCAATAGGCTGTTTTAAATATCATACACACAGGAAACTCCCATTAGAAACAACAGATACAAAGAAAAGGCAAAAATGGCAAACAAGCAAAAAGAGCTGATTAATGGTCGTCTAGAACATCGTACCAGTTGCAGTATATTAGGTTATCCCACAACTCTAAATCCTCAAAAATTTTAATGGCCTCTCCAATCAAACCACAGCTTACTAAAAGTTCAGCATATTCCCTAAGATAAATGGAAGTAAAAAATTAAACAAACGAATGGGAAAAGCAATCAAACACTGTCAAAACAGGAAAAACACTCAAATCTCAAAGGTAACATTCAAAGATAGAGAAGAAATAGTTTTACTTTCGCAGGCTAGGAACAGTGGGAGCATAAACTGCAAAACAAAAGGGAATCCTTTGTGCCACTTCAGGAGAAGAATTATTCACACTATCAACCTAAAACAAAGTAAAGCATATTTGTAAGGTGACCCATACGGCAACCACTTAAAAGTCCCTGAACAGGATTGGACAAAACAAAGATACGAGACTCACCAATTTATCCATCATCTCTAAAGCACGCCCCTTTGTGCGGCTACGCGTAGCTTCCCATCTAATACGTAAGATATCACAGAAAAACTGCAGCTGACAGAGGGAAAAATCACGTAAGCATCAGAAGATAAATTCAAGACCAATGTTAAACACTTTAGTTATTCAAAGAAATCAAAAGCATTACCATCTACTGCCAAGAAATTGACCACAAAATGCATATGAAAAAACAGGAGAAAGACAGAATATTAGAAATGCACTTTATTAGGTGGCAGTGCAATAATATTTCACAGTTTAAACAATAAAGTATTAGAATATCTTATTTCCTAAATTATACAAGTAAACTATAGGAACCACCACTATTATCTTGTATTTTTACAAAAATGTCCACATGCTTATGTTGCAAAAATTTCAGGAATGACATTTGAGAAGTTCAACCACAAAGAAATTTTAAGTAATATGTATGATGTAATGAAATTAAAAAAAAAAAAAAAAAAACTGATATTGTGGTGTATATCTGCTTACGACAAAGTAAGATGATTCCTGTGAATCAATTGCCTCTATATATGGAGCCATATCCCATCCTGAATCAAAACCAAGTTGAATATGAGTAGTTGATCAAATCAAGTGTTGATTAAATCAACAAATTCGGAAATAACAGAAATTCAGAAAGAAATTCATGCCTCCCTACACTAAACAGCAGCTAAGAAAGGTACTTCCCAAGAAATGGTTATTGATGTTCCTCAAATTGAACAACCATCGTCAATAATATGAATTCAAAAAGCTTGCATCACTAAGGACCACTCTATGTACAAAATGATATTTCTGTTCAGCAGGTAAACGAAGCATTTCCAACATCACAACTGTGTTGTTGTTGCTCTATATCTGAAACTTTCACAAAAAATCCACACATGCTGAGCACTAGGTCAATGCGGAAAGATTGTTCTTTCTATCCAAAACTTCCCAAAAGCTCTACACAAGCCGACCCTGATGTTGACCGTTATCTAGGAGATCCCATTACCGTAGACATGGTAAAGATACAGCTGTCACAGCATCTATTCCTATTGCTTCTTCAAGTCTGATAAAAGTATAGAAAGACTTTTAGAAAAGCAACTTTTTCCCTTAAATTAACTATGAAGCATGTTGAGCCTATGGGACATCTTTATAGCCAGCTGTAACTTGTGAAACTAAGCATTAAGTCACCAAGAAATGACATGCCCATAAAATTGATGTGCCTAAAACGAGGAGAATAAAATAGATGTGTCGAGAGACAAGATAAGAAACATATTTATTTACGGAGGGTAAATGTTGCATGTATCGAGGATCAGAGAATAAAAGGGTGAAGATCAAGAAATATGAAACACTCAATTAGTACAATTGGCTTTCTCTACTCTTCCAAGAGAAGTGCACATATCTCTTGTAATTGGATCTTTATTTTGCTACTTCTATTTTTTGTAATTTATCCATTCAATATATATTAAGAAGATGAATACATCACAAGACGAAATCTTCCACTTTTAGTTTTTTTCCCTTTTGTATTCTATGATGAAATATGATTTTTTTTTCCTTGTTTAAGATGAGGAATATGTATTAGAGATAAAAAGGGAAATGTCGAAACAACCATGAGCCAGGTATCCATAAAGAAAAACAAATTGAAAGAAATATATACAAAAGTAAAACAATAAAACATATCTGTGAAACCCAATCTGTATTATTCTATTCCCATCCATAGAAACCTAAAGAAATGCAGAAAAAACAAACTATATCCCCCAGAAGAGCTGATACTGCACAGAGTTTTAGCATTGATCCCTTACTAAAAGCAAAAATATGTTCTGCAAAAGCATGGAATCACAGAAGCCTAAATGTCCCAGAAATATCAGTTTGTATATAGAGTCTATCCGACATGTTTGAGGCCATGGAATTAAAAAGAAAAAGATAATTAATTGTATATTTAATTTTATATTCATCAAACACCAAGAACAGAGGCATATCACTGAATAGTTCCTTCAAATCACTGATCTAGCATTGACTTTGCCTTGAACCCAAGAGCATAAAAAAATTGGACACTGGGTGAAATTTTATCAAATCATATTGAAAGATTAAAAATAACAACAAGGTCTCATCTAACAATTTCTCAAAATAGGATTTGCAGCATTGGTAGCTTAAGGCCTCCAACTTCCAAATTCTTCACCGTTCAACTTTTCTTTTTTCTTTCTTTCCCTCTTCTTGCTAGAGGACACAAAATAATTTTTTGAAAAGATATGGGGATTCTTATTCTCATCAATTTTCACATTCTCAACAAATCCCATTAGCACTAAATTTTCTTGTTTTCCTCTTTCATTCAAATTCTTTTCAAAATTCCAATGAAGTGATTACAAACATTTAACAGCTTAAAAGACAAAAAACTACAAAGAAAATCAACAAAAATTGAACCTCAATATCATATATATTGCTAGCATTTATCCTCAATTTACTGAAGAAAAACATATTATTGATAATCATTCCAAAAACGAAGAACAATGTGCTATAATCTAATTATAAGCCATAAAACCATAAGTGAGAACCCAATCATACGCTCAAGCAACTTACTTTGCATTTCATCTTGTCGAGAGCTCTTTTCTATGAAAAGGCACTGAGACAAGATTACTGCCTGTTGGATTGCCGTTAAACGGGTAACTGAGCCACAATTGGCAAAGCACTGGCCTTCAGATTTGGATTCATCACCGTTTTCCAATAATTTTGGTGTCATAAAAACATCAGAGGCACCATCAACAGTAGAATCATGTGTATGGAAATTTTGGTTTACTGAAGTGCTAGTATCAAGGGTGTTTGATGACCTTGTGTTTGCAACAAGAACCATTTGTGCCTTTGGTTCTACCTATATCCAAGAAGAATCCCAGGGATAAGAAAGAGATCTCAACAACTTACATAAATTATTAGAATTCAATCTTCACCTGATGTACAGTGCGGAAACCAAGAGAACCAGTAACCGAGAGTTGAAGACCAGCTGCCAATTCAGCTGATTCAAAATATTGCCTGACACCATAAAAGTACTTTAGAAAACAGCAAGAACCTTGGAGTTTCAAGTTTACCAAAAAAAGGAAAAGAATAAAAGTCTTCTATCAATGGTATAATTGATTTCAACCCCAATTCAATAAATGCTGCCACAACTCAACTAATGTCTCATCATTGAAAGTACATATATAAAGGAAAGTGAGATGCCATGAATTTCAAGCATAAAAATTCATTCTTGTATCCCTCTTGCACATGCGTCCATAATTATTGAAAAAATATGTGACAGTGCTAAGGGCAGGCTCTGCGATAGAAGTAACAGTTTTCCAGGTCAAAAACTTATTATAAGGCCAAACATAAGCCCATCAAATATAAAACTTTCTCGAGATAACTCACCTACAAGGATCAACCCTCCCGTAAATGTGCTCTAAGAGCCCAGCTTCTAAATGGACAATGGAAACAATATCTGAAGGTTCAATATCATGCAACTGGTTACCCCAATAAGTTGTTACGCTTTCCAAAGTGCCAAAATGTTGCAAAGTCTCAGCCATACAAACTTTCAATAAATCAAACAAAGAAGAAGATCGCTCATCCAAAATCCTCTGATGAATTAGTAGGATTCTTGCAAGCCACCATGAAATGCTTCTAATTCCATACATAAATGACACACTTGCATCAAATAGCAAATCTTTTGTCTTCATGAGCAACATTTTAGCAAAAACTATATACTACAAAAGAATTAAGAAAGTAAAATAAGTAAAAGCATAGCCACTGAGATTAAGAATCACTTCCTGCTAAAACATCCAAGCAAAGACAAATATAAAAGGCAGCAAAAATGGATACCTGAAGATAAGAGAACTTTCCAACCAAGTCAGAGCCAGCAGACATGAGTTGATTACGTGCCCAATTCTCCCACTCAACCAATTGATTGCCTTTTGATTTTGAAACTTTTAATGGAAAACAACACTTTGGAAAATCCCCCACCAAAGGCCTATTTAATCCACATCCAGATATTAATCACCGACTCTTTTTAACTATATTTGATTGCCATTATTAAAAAAGAAAAAGACATAGAAAAGAAAAATCTCACCCAACCATGTTATACTGAATGAACCAAAAGAGAGCAGCAACTGCAAGACATAAAACCAAGACCACTCTAAAAGCCTTGTCCATGTCACTCTCTGAATCATTCACAATAAATGTTTCAACACTGTGGAGTAAATCAGAATACACCTGGTTGGCACACTCGACTGTGTCACTGAAGTTGAACTCCAGAGAGTCAAGGACTACTCGAGCTGCATCGGATGTGAGGGCCTGGAGATAGTTTCCGGACTCAATGCAATTGATGAGATAGTTGATGTATGCATGAAGAGGAGCAATGCAAGGGTTCTGGTCATTCAATGGTTGTTCCTTAGAATGTATATCAGATGATGGAGAAGTAAGCGTACAGCAAAGAAGCCGAAGCTCGTACCCATGGAGGATTTCCAATTCCTGTTCAGCCATGAGCATGAAGATGCTGTGGAAGAGAGGTTTCGATTTTTAGTCTCAATTGTTTTTAATATCTTGCAACATAAAAACAATGAAAAATGAACTACATGCTCATCTTTTAGTATTAGCATATTGAAAGGCATAAATTCTAATTGTGTAAAATAGGCCATGCCAACAAAGGCTTTCAAATAACCAAAAAAATACTTATTTGCACAACAAACTGAAAGAAACTCTAAAACTGTGAATAACTGAATCTTCCCACCTCTCACTCGGTTTCACTTCTTCACTGTGAGGCACTAAAATTAATTTTTATTTTTATTGCATTACGATAGCACAAGGTTACTCCCTAAACAGTATAACACTACAACTACAACAGAAATCATCAAATTCACCGTCCAAGCGGTTTTGTTACTGAAACGAAAGACCTATAAATAGAAATAAAATACAAGATTACCTTAATAAAACTAACGAATATACGGTGGAGATTAAACAGTGAACATTAACTGAGAGGCAAGGAAAACAAGATTACATTAGATTCCCCTCTAAGCAGTCTCGGATTAGCCCTGAAATCTAATTTTGAAGAGAAAAAAAAAGGAAAGAGAATATTTTGAGCCTAGAATGGAATCGTTCCTGAAGATACCGGGGAAATACCAGAAATTGAGAGTGAAATTTTGAAGTTAAGTGAAGGAGGGGTTTTAGGGTTCCGAAAATGAAAAAATGCGATAGCTTCGGGCCCGTAGGGTTGGCGCAAAAGTGAGCTTCCTACCGCCGTGAGTGAGTAGGGATAGGTAAATTTAAACCGATCCACACCGAATCGATCGAATCCGTTTAATTGAATTGATTTGGATAGTTTAAATTATGTTGGATTGATCTTTAAATTAAAATTTTATAAACCTCTATTAGTATTTTGGGTTATGAATTGGATTAATTGTAAATCGCAAACCGTTAAACCAAATCGCTTAAATAAATATTAAATATATGATAATATTAATATTATATGATAAAATAATATATTAATTATTTTTTTAATATTTTATAATTAACTAATGGGTTTATCATTTTAAAATTAAGTTAGAAAGTAAATTAAGGATTAAAATTTTATTTTTTAACTCAATTTAAATTAATAAAATATTTTAATTTAAGTTTAAAGTTTAAACCGCAAACTCAAACCGATCCAAACCGTATTTATGCGGTTTGGATCTATTGCGATTTGTGACATATTATCGGATTGACTTGGATTATATAAAATTCAAACCGTAATATTTAGATCAATTTAAAATTTCACCTCATACTGATCTAAACCGCAACTGCCCACCCCTAACCGTGAGCCTGCTTAATGAAAAATGAAATAAAAAGACTATAAAATTAGTGATCTCAAAACAAATTATAAAATATTAATTAAACAAAAATTACTTTTGTTAATATTATAAATAATAGCAAATAATTTTTTTTTATTTTTTTATATATCTCGATAATTTAAATAAAATTCACCGCTTTAACTTTTCGATGCTTTAATAAAATTTCTTGAATTAAAGTAAACGCTGTCCAACGAATTCTTGCTACCATACTATTACTAGGGATTGATAACAAATAAAATTAAAATTTATATTATTTAACTAAGTTGAAAAACTACACAATTTAAGTTAAAATGTGTTAATTAATTCAAGTAATCTTACACATATCATGTAAATTTTTAACTTAAATTATGATTAATTGTAATTAATCCATAATTATTAATACTTTGTCTATAGAGTTGTTGTCTTCCTAGTGTTTTTTAGGTGTGATGTTGTCAAAAATAATTTATTTTTATTAATTAAAAATTTTAAATTTGATGATATTAAGGCCAGTAGTGACAATTTGTATTAATTTATTATTTTTATTTTATTAAAATAATTTAATAAGAAATATAAAATCAAATGTCAAACCTATTAAATTGTTTCACTTGAAGGCAAAAGTACTGTATTGTCCTGTGGT
>JAVXUL010000005.1:2222947-2234588 GCA_035590515.1 Trichilia minutiflora | reverse complement strand
GCAATAAAATACGTCGTATTTTATTGCTTTAGATAACCACAGGACAATACAGTACTTTTGCCTTCAAGTGAAACAATTTAATAGGTTTGACATTTGATTTTATATTTCTTATATATATATATATATAGAATAATTCATAGTATTCATCTATTAATCTCCGAAAATATAATAGTTAAACATACTATTTAAGACTAATTCAAAATATTCGATTTTTGTTTGACTAATTTCTAAAAAGATAGTAATTAAACATATATCCCACTTCAAAAAGATAAGATAGTAACTATACATATTATTGTCCAAATATCCGCTTAAGTTATGAATAGTTAACTAAAATTGAGCTCAAAACGTGCTCTTAAACCACATATTCCATATTCAACCTATCACCATGCTATATCATGAGTGGTGATGGATTAATTTATATATCCCCTAAACTAATAAAATTCGTTAAGGAAAAAAATTAGGTGAATTTCTTAAAATCATTAGAATTTCAATAACAATTTTAATGTACGCTTGTCGTAAGGTACTTGCCTGTCGTAAAATACTACGAGCGCTTCCGACTTAGACGCTGCCTAAGGATAGTCGAGGACTTGGGTCCCGTGATGAATCCCGGGGTGTTGGCTGACTATTGATGTTTTCAGATTTCCAAAAAAAAAAAAAATTTAATGTACGCATTTTATTGAAACAGCATGCCAACCGTTTGATGTAAGTTCTCAATGATACAAGAATTGAAATGCAAGCATACACATGGAACTATTGTTTATTTTCATTTGCCACACACACACAATCACTTGGTAGTTTCTCCTTCAATGTAGCCATCTATTACTCCCCTCCATTTACTTTTCCCAAAACCAGGATCTCCCTTCAAGCCCAAAAAATTCACTCATTCCTCCTAACCAAAATTTCTTCTGTCTTTCACCAATCAACCAATCTGCCATCAACCTCAATTGTTGTTTTGCAACAAAATTTTAGCAATCCGTTGGCAGTTTCAAGCACCCTTTTAAGTAATTTATTTTTTTAGTGTCCTGAAGAGGTATAAGTGCTTTCAAAGAAGTGTGATACTGGACACAGCGAAAGGTTGACGTGATTCACAAGAAAGGAAGCAGTGGCCCTTGATCTGCATTTGTGTTCTGCACGAATTTAAACAAACCATCCATACTACCAAATTCTTTATTGTTGCCCTCAGAGTGGTATGTTAGTTAGCCTTGGTATGATCTAAAGCCAGCTGCGGGCAGTGCAATGATCAACTCCATGTGGGTTCTATAAATTCGAATTCACATCATTCAAGAATCTTGTTACTTTTTTTCTGGATGGTTTTCCATAAATTCGTAATTCGAAGAGCTGCAAGTGATAGAAATGAGTGGATTCAGGATTCATGTCCTTTGGATGCCTCATGTTATATTGTCTTCCATCTTAGTTTTAAGCTTATTTTCATTTGTGGAATGTGTTGATGGAGATGATTACAGTCGAATAGGTAATCCAGCCACGCTTCCTCTTGCTACACAGCTCATCTATAGCCCGCTTTCCAATCTCACTTCAGTAGTAGTTGATGATATTCAGCAACAGTTCAGCTTCTGCATAAAGAATGCGTGCATACATCACAATTTTCCATGGCTTGCTCCGTCATGTTTCTTTGTTGTCATTTTAGATGTTTTAGACCCTGAATTTCCTCTTTTTCCAGGAATGATGATTAGATTCAGGCATTCAAATTTAAAGGAAATTTGAATTTTTGACCAATTGTATTAAGAAGACAAAAGGTACAAGCTTCAATGTATTAGTTATACCAAAAACTCTTGTTCTGATACATAGATAGATTGTTGGTTTTATTGTCGTTTATCATATCTGAAAACAAAAATCAGTCCAAAATCTGTTTGTTTTTTCTCCCAAACCTTGTATTCAGAATTTTTTTTTTTTAAATTATAATGATTTCTTTCTTTCCAAGGCTTTAGATCTGTTTGCCTATTGCCTGGTAATGTTCCTTCTGGTAAGATGCAGCAATCGCCAAACATGTGAAAGAAACAGAAGCCATGAATTTTGCTGGCCAAGAAATTTGCAGGCATTCACAAACATTTCAGTTTTCATGCTACATGGAATTCTTTTCTTTATAGGCATTTGTCCATTGTTCAATTTTTCTCCTAGTTCCTGATGAAGGATGTGATATATAACTAACAGATGATCTCACACAGCGGCTATGTACGGCAGCAGAGATAAAATTCTACTTCAAAAGTCTATTTGGAAGTGGATCAAAGAAAACCAATTACATGAAACCAAACAAGAACTGCAATTTGACGTCATGGGTTTCTGGATGTGAACCGGGATGGGGTTGTATTGCTAACCAAAATGTTGAACTCAAAAATTCTGAGGTCATGCCTTCTAGGACTCATGATTGCCAACCTTGTTGTGAGGGGTTCTTCTGCCCTAAGGGTCTTGCTTGCATGATACGTAAGTACATGTCAACTCAATTATTATTATTAGAAACTGTATCTTTTTTGTTTGTGAAATTTTTGTTTCTTTCATGGTTAGTAGTTTCTGTTCAGACTCAGATTCTTTCTTCTTTCTGACTTGTTTATTTGTGGGCTATGACTAATTGGTGTATTATTATCTAAGAAAGTCCATTTTTCATCATTATGAGTTTCTCAAGCTTTTAATTTCATAAATCATGACTACGTAGTCAGCTAAAGTTCATTGCTTCATGAGGTGGATAACAGTCTTATACTATGTAACTAAGAACATATGTAAAAAAATATTGCACCTAAAATGAGGAGGGTGACAAGTCATTGAATTTGAAAGAAATGAAAGAGCATGGGATAGACACACTTCCATGGCCATGGCTTGGGAGTTTGGGACCAATGGATATGAAAATTAAAAGTTACTTGAAGACCAGAAATTTTATTTATAGCAAGTAATCCGGTTTAAGTTGAATCTGCAACCAAGGTGATGGAAGATCAGAAAAAGAAAAAAGCTATTTATCAGCTTCGCCTTATGGCCAACCAAAATGCCTGTGTTTAGAAGAGAAAAACTTTGGTCCATTTACATTACATAAATAGCAAAAGTGCAGTGGCAAAATGCATACATCTTTAACTGAGTGATGTCTTGTAAAACATGTGTACATCTTTCACACTTGGCGAATTTCCACAATATCATCTGTGCAGTTTGAGAATCATTTTTTCCCCTTCGGTTCTCAGTTCTTCTGAAAATATTGTTGCAAGTTTTAAAATATTCTATAACATGATATAATGTATTATATTGACAAAAATAAAATTGTATCTAATGCCGTTTATCATCTTCAAATATTTATGTCAATGAAGCTTGCCCATTAGGTTCTTACTGTCCACTTGCAAAACTCAATAGAACAACTGGAGTATGTGACCCGTAAGCTTCTGTCCTATTCTTCAAATCCATTGCCTTCTTTCCTCAGGTTCTCATAACTTATATTATCCACTGATGTAGTTGAAAATATTCGCAGATACTCATACGAGCTACCTCATGGGCAATCAAATCATACTTGTGGTAGTGCAGACATTTGGTCAGATGTTGAGAGTAGTAATGACATTTTCTGTTCGCCAGGATCCTACTGCCCAACTACCACAAGTGAAGTCTCTTGCAGCAGTGGGTAATTAATTTATCCCAAAACTTGTTTTTTGCAGCTTGAAATCTATGGAATATTAAAGCACTTGGAAAGAGAATATTTTTTTGTGATTCATTTGATCTATTCTTAATAAATAATTCAATGGTAGAGTAAAAACATTTGTTTCTCAGCATCCTTGTTAATTGATATTATATTTTTGTACGATGACAGACATTAGTGCAGGACAGGTTCCACTTCTCGGAAACGTGCGTTTCGTTATTTTTATGAGATTATGACTAGTTATACTACTTTGAATCTCGGTTACTACTGATTTTTTTACCGAAATTCACCTGCTACAAAAGTTGAAGTCATTTTCCATCTTGACATTATTTGAAAGCCGGTTCAAGTGAAACACGAAATTGATTTAGAGGGATATTTCATGGAATGAAGATTGGTATTCGATAAGGTCATTAACTTCATTGGGCATTCAAGGAATTATACTTTAACAACTGCATATTTGGTCTGGTTCACTCAAAATAGATGTAATCCTTTATGCGTTCCAAAAAATCCATATAAAGCAATCAGAAAGGCTCCTGGATGCCAAAGGAAGTTAGAGTAGAATTATTATTTTGGTATACATAAAGTTACAAATAAAAACATAGGAGATTATAAATGTGCTTTTATGCTTACAGTACTTCGGTTATTCAAGAAAAAGAAATGATGTTATAAGTGTTCCTAAGATACATTGATTATGGATATAATAAAGGATTTAATACTTTTAAATGATTAGATGTGATGCATTTTCTATTGATCCTTTCTTCTTGCCTTATAGTTTCTTCTTTAACTTAATTAGCTGCAGACCTCAAAAAATTTGCTAGACGTTTTTAATTTGCATGAGAATGGTTGGAGAGCTGATAATAGAATTTTTATAACCACTGTGCAGCATGCTTCAAGTTGGCTACATGTAATCCACATACTGCAAACCAAAACATTCATGCTTATGGAATCATGCTTATCGTAAGTGACTACAATAAAGAATAAAAGCACCTTTCCTCAATCTCCGAGTACTTTAGGTCAATCTGCTGACCATTTCTTCTGGTGTGGCTCCAGCCGACATAATGAAATTTCTTATTTTCTTATGTAGGTCGCATTGAGCACTCTGCTGCTCATTATGTATAACTGTTCTGATCAAGTTCTCAGTACTAGGCAAAAAAGGCAGGCTGAACAAAGAGAAGCTGCAGCAAAACATGCTGGAGAAACTATTCGGGCACATGAAAGGTGGAAATTAGCAAAAGATGTTGCCAAGAAAGGTGCACTAGAGTTGCAACAACAGTTCTCACGAACATTTTCTCGCAAAAAATCTGCAAGGTCAACAGAGCAGGAGAAGATTTTGGATCACACTAAATCTGGCTCAGCTAATGTTTCCTTACCGCCTTTGCCTCCAGCTGCTTCAAACTTATCTGAGCAATTGTCTGCAGCTTCAATGGCCAATAAAAATGAAGCAAGCAACCTAACAAAAAAATTGCCTACCCTTGAGGATGATCGAACCAGTCATGAAGACTTTAATCTGTCAATGGGAGATAAATATAATAGAAACCATGCACCAAAGAGTAAGCTATTCCACACACAGAGCAAAATTTTCAAGTATGCATATGGCCAACTTGAGAAGGAGAAAGCTTTGCAGCAGCAGAACAGCTTATCCTACGCAGGAGTAATTTCAATGGCTGCTGATGTTGACATCAAGACTAGGCCTCCAATTGAGGTTGCTTCCAAAGATCTAACCCTAACTTTGAAAGGAAAAAACAAGCATCTGATGAGGTGTGTCACTGGAAAAATCATGCCTGGTCGAATTTCTGCTGTCATGGGTCCATCTGGAGCAGGAAAAACAACATTTCTTAATGCTTTAGCAGGAAAAGCAACAGGGTGCACTATGAAAGGCTTAATTCTTATAAATGGAAAAGATGAATCCATCCATTCATACAAGAAAATTATCGGTTTTGTGCCACAAGATGACATAGTGCAGGGGAACTTGACTGTGGAGGAGAATCTCTAGTTCAATGCGAGGTGCAGGTATGAGATCTAAATTGTCATGCAAGCTAACAACATTCCTTGTTATTTAAGACTCTAGAGCACTGGTGTCTAAGATCGCAGATCAGAACATCTTTCTTATGTGTGAATAGCCGCCACCAAGACTTTAATGTGAGAACTCACTGCATTTACTACGGACCAAAAACATTCCCATCACTTTATAGTTGGACTCAACCAGCTGATATGAGAATTGGAGAAAATCTTAATTAAACCTATATTAGTACTCATTAGTTAGTCTTATTAAGCTGAAATTAGCTCCTTTGGTCTGCCAATTTCCCATTTACCTCCATGACTAGCATCTAGTTTTGAGGAATAAAGCAAGCGTCTTTATGATAAATTTAGTCATAACTTAGTCTTTGGGTTTTGCTCCCATGCTCTAGTGGAGAACCAATATGTCAGAAATATTTTCATGCTGCCAATCCATGATACATTAATCGCAATTTGGTGCCTCAGAAAATCATTCCAACGAGTTAAAATAATCAAAGGGTACTCATGCAACTAATTTTATATGTCAGTGAAAATAATGCCGAGCATCAAATAAATAATTATGCCTACCAAGTTTTAGTATTCAGATTCTTGAGTTCCTTTTAATTTGTTAAACGAACAATCAGACAAATTGTTTCAGAGATGGTACCTCTTAATCGTTTATGGCCAAAATTTTTTCAATCTTTAGAGCGTTGAATATGTAAGAAAATCAATTTTTAGAGTATGATTTCTCGTAATATTGACCTTAATTATTTAGTTCGCCATTTTTCCTCCAATTTATGAACCTAAATCAATATCGTCATTTTTCAACTCCGCTATCAGTATATGGTATTTCTATAAACTCTCACCAATTATCTACTCTGTAAGGGATGCTATAACTCATTTTCTTGAGAAAGTCTTAGGTGGAACAGGCACAACATATCATTCATATACTTATCAAATAAATTATAGACACATACGCGTACACTTGAAAATCCCATGTTTCTTGAGAAAGTATTAGGTGGGACGAGCATGACATGTCATCATAGCGTATCCAATAAACTCTAAATACATACACATGCACCTTGAAATTCACCAATAATGATAGTGATAATTATAAAAGTTTACACACATGGAATTTTGTTATTGGATGATCCTATTGAGACCGCTTTACTGAAGACTTTCTCCATTTTCTTTCCTTGGATCTTTTTCTTTCTGTCCTTCTCAACACATTTCCAGACTTTCTGCATGATTCACTTTCTAGTTAATGGGTGTTAGCCTTATCCTGTCGTGTTATTTTCTTCACTGATGAAGGGATTTATAAAATGATATTCATGATACCACCAATGTTTATCATCTGTACCAAATAATGCCTATAAATTTGGTTACACAACCATAACCATTTTTTAAAGTTGCGCTCATGATCGATATCTTCATCTTCCTTATTAGACATGGGGTACAATGCCTGTTATCTACTTCCCCCTGAAAACCCCTTTAACTATTGCTTTTCATAGTAACCTATCTTCAAATGATTTCTCAGATTTAAATATCATGTTTTATGCTGTTAATGCAATTCCTATAAAATCCAGCATCTGCAATGTGTTTCTCTTTGTTCAATTCTGATTTTGTTTGAATTGTTGTTGGATTTCAAAACTCTGGAGACTATCTGCTGACTTACCAAAAGCAGATAAGGTCCTAGTTATTGAAAGAGTTATCGAGTCCTTAGGACTACAGTTAGTGAGAGATTCAATTGTTGGGACAGTAGAAAAGCGAGGAATTTCCGGAGGCCAGAGGAAGCGTGTTAATGTTGGGATAGAAATGGCCATGGAGCCTTCACTCTTGATCCTAGATGAGCCCACTTCCGGTTTGGATAGTTCAGCTTCGCAGCTACTTCTGAGAGCATTTCGCCGCGAAGCTCTTGAAGGAGTTAACATCTGTATGGTGGTTCACCAACCAAGGTAGAAATAAATGATACAGCCTTTATTTCAATGAACTTTTAGCCAATTTTGCTCCTCAAGACTGTGTGAGTCTTAGATCTAAATTTTATTAAAGTTCTTAAAGTTCTTAAAGGTGCATGACAAGTTTTGCATGATGTGTTTGCAATCATCTGTTTTCCTTCCATTTGATTCAACTTATTCTAGCTCAAATGATGACTTTGTTGTTGTTACCCAGTTATGCACTGTTCAAGAAGTTTGATGATTTGATACTTCTAGCCAAAGGTGGACTAACTGTGTACCATGGGTCTGTAAAGAAAGTTGAAGAGTATTTTGCTGGACTTGGAATCATTGTTCCAGAGCGTGTTAATCCTCCAGACCACTTCATTGACATTCTGGAAGGCGTGGCGAAACCAAGTGGAGATTTTAATCATCAACAGTTTCCTGTCAGATGGATGCTACATAATGGATATCCAGTACCTGCAGATATGTTGAAATATATCAACGGTGATGCTACTTCCTTTGCAGGCAAGGAGGCAGATCCTAACGATGGAGCCACTGAACAGTCTTTTGCCAGAGAACTTTGGGAGTATATAATGTCTAATGTTAAGCTAAAGCGTGATCATAGAGAACATAATTTCTTAAACTCTAACGATTTATCCTACAGAAGAACTCCTGGTCTACCCTGGCAGTACAGATATTATCTTGGGAGGTATAAATAACCTTTTGTGTGACAGATTTCAAAATATATCCAACAAAAATTCTCCATTATCTTGAGATATTTAAAATGAACTGAAACGCCATCTTTCTCCTTAATTATAATTTTAATAATGAATGAGAGATGAATTTTCTCATGTTTAATTATGTTGGTGTGAGAATTGTTCTGTGGACTTTTCTTACGGTCGACGAGGAATGATTCAGTTGGTGAGGTGTGAAGGTGATGTGACTGTTATTGAATGGACATTTTTCCACCAGATAGCGACTGAAAGTATGACTATTTCTGGTAAGGTTCCACCTCCTAAGCCTATTAAGATAACAAACACCTATGGAGTGATGCTGGAACGGGTAGCTGATGGGAAAACTCCAATGCCTAAGTCAAAAATAATGTGGAGGAAAAAATAAATAAACTTCCAACGAAAGCAACAGAGAGAAAACCGAAAATGGCTTGAAATGGGAGAAAAGTGTATAGAATATATACCCAAAGACTACCAAATAGAAATGGTTAGAACCGATGATAATCAGGCTCTCTTTTTCTCTCTCCGATTCTATCAGTGTATAATTTAAGTACAAACTTCAGGTGAAGTTCCAACCGAAATCTCCAAAATCTGGGAGAGAGAGATAGATCCCTTTTTTGTTGAAGAAAGTTGACTTATATAGTGCCTCCCCCCTAAACAGTGACTTGGTATCGGAGAATGGGAAGGATGTGGCATCTGACATGGGGCAGTGTGCAGCCGAATTTTATTGATGATGCTGACACATCTGCAGGAGTATAGGCCTGACACAATCCCATCACCTGAAAAAATGATCAAAGGATGGGATGGGTGTATTTAAGGGGTCAATTGTCAGCAACCATTCCCATTTTTTATATGAAGGAGGGGATACATGTCTGCTGATAATCTATGTAGGAATTTCTGTCCTGATTAGGGATTGCCTGTAAATTAATTGTTGAAAGATTTCGGACCTGAGATGATTCCTCTGAGAAGTTATCCGGATCTCTGGGAGGCGACTTGTCTCAATTGATGCTGTTGGATGCTTGAGACGGGCTGTGGATGACCGTGCCATGCCTAAGAAGGAGCTTCAGTCTTCGTGGTGCCTGAGACGGTGAGAATCCTGAGCACCATTAATTCTTTGGGGATGTTGATTACCTGGGACAAAACTCACTGGGGTCATGGAATCCCTGAGAAGAGGGATTCCTGAGGCAAAATTTGCCCGGAGCTGTGTATTCCCTGAGTAGGGAGATATCTGAGACGAGGTGTATCTGAGACGAAGCTGTGTAAGATTACCACTGACCACCTGCATGTGCCTTGTTGACAGGGCATCCAGGTGTCACCCCTACATTTTCTCCCCAAACATCCAATCCCCCAGTGTCTGGTGTGAGATCAGTAAGGCTCGCGTCAGAAAATTATGCCTGAGATGATCTGTCCCAGGAAAGAAATATTGGCTCAGGTGAGTCCAACTGACTGGAGGAGTGGTCAATCACTGAGGCCGTTGGCATAGAACAGAAACTTCATGGTCCTTAAGACGATTATCATATCAAGGAAGCTTCACGGTCCCTAAGATCCCTTCTTTTCTTCTAACAGAGACGTTACACTATTGATGACGTGTCTTGCCTGAGTCTCTGTTTCGTCTTTATTAATTATCCCTGTCAAAAATCACGTCATACCTATCAACAGCTGTACCTAATAAGGCGGCTCTTTGGGTACTAAACGATTTTTGAATGCTTGACTGGGGATACGCTATGTGTTGAAGCACTGCTGAGGGGACTTGACGGTTCCTCGATCCTTGTGGGGGCATTTATGGTCAGGGACTCGTGGTGACTCCTTGTTCGTTTAGATCAACGACTGAGATCACCTCTCTCTATCTATAAATACCTTCTTTTCTCTTATCACTTTCACAAAATCTTCATCTTCTTGGATTTTTTCTGCTTTTGAAACTTTTCTTTGCTTCCTGCTCTCACTATTCTTCATCTTTTTCTCACATTTTTTTGCTAAAAAACTCTTCACAAGAGATGGCCGGTGAAAGAAGCTCAAGAGATACTGCTCCCTGGAAGAAGTCTACCCATGTTGCAACCCCTACCCACGAGAAGGGGGAGGACAGGAGGAACACCATCAGGCAAGCCCGGACCAGGGGACCCAATGAAGCGGATTGGTTCCCCTCGACCATAACTGAGGTGGATTTGGAGAATTATCGCCAAATATACAACATCCCTAAGAATGTTCGGCTCAGGGTCCTCATGGCAGAAGAAATCCCGAGTGCCCCGAGATCAGAGGAGGTCGCTTTCAATGAGAAGCATCTGTTGCTGGGGGTCCGATTTTTCCTCCAATCATACTTTACGCGGATGTTCGAGTCTTTTGGCATTCCCCCTTACCAACTGACCTTGAATAGCTAGAGGATCTTGGGGGGCTTGTTTGTGTTGAAAGCTGAAGCGAAATCCCCTGCCCCACCCTGGAAGAGGTGGTGTATTTTTACACTCTCAAGAAAAATACCAGTCAGTATCCGGGATGGTACTATCTGTAAATCTGCCCAAGATTCCAGCCAAAGCTAAAGGGGAGTATTTCCTGTAACAAAGACTGGAAGGACCGCTGGTTTATGATTAGCGATAACTGGGCGGGATCACTTCAGGAGGCCATTCATACAAATTTCTAGGGGCCAGGTATAACAAGCTGAAAAATCCAAAAAAATTTTGCTGATCGAAAGAAAAAAATTTTAACTGACCTCTTTTTGTGCATAAATCAGTAGGGAACAGCCGAGGATTCCGATTAACGTGGACAACAAGGTGGAGTCCCTGGTTCCTAGTGATGTCAAATCACTTCTGAGCGCAAATGCTTAGGTGAAGTTTGGGCTGGTGTCGAAAGCAGCAACCAAAAATGAGTTGATAAAAATCAGAACTCATATGAACAAAGGTAAAAAAAATCCTTAATGCTATTTTGATGCATGTAGCTGAGTAAATTTTCTCCCTTTTCTGAATTTTTCTGATTTCTTTACCTATCTTTGCACAGTTGTAGGTACTAAGAGTACTGTAGCAGACAGGAAACAGAAAGCAGCTAATGTGTTACTGAGGCTGCTTTCAAGGTAGGGTCCAAAAGGGGTGGAGTCGACTGACCCCAAATAGAAGACCCTGGTTGATAAGGGCAAGGGACCCATGAAGGGCGATGCCAAAAGGATCCTTGAGAAGGGGGACAAAAAGACAAAATCCCCTAAATAGAAGGGTATCTCTTTCAAGGAGCTGCCCAAGGACGAGTTGGAGAAGCGCCCTTCCAAGACTGGCTCGTCCCAGATAAAAGACAAGGGTAAGAGATCCTTGGAGGAAGGTCAGGAAAAGGCGAGGAAAAAGGAGAAGAAAACCATTTCTCTTCCTCGCCCCATAAAT
>JAVXUL010000005.1:2209338-2222847 GCA_035590515.1 Trichilia minutiflora | reverse complement strand
CGGTCCGGTCCGGTTCCATATTTTCCAACCCGTAGGCCCGGCCCGAACCCGCCGGTTCGGGCCCGTTAGACACCTCTGGTAATGATACACAAAAATAAGATATAGTAGCTTAGTCAATTATCCATGTATAAATATCAAAATTAACATTTAATTCATATTTAATCATGCAAATGCTATACATACCTGTCTTAGCCTTCTTAAGATTGACAGGGTGTATATTGCTATATATATACATTGATAGAAAATCAACCAAGATTGCCGAAAAATCTCAATACCCCTTCTTAAGTTGGAGCATGGAAATCACGAGTGCCCAACTTGAAAAAAAGTGTTTGGAACTGATGTTTGCCAAGTACCTTTGTAAAAATGTCTGCGAGTTGGGCTGTAATGCGAATATGGAAAGTAGAAACGTCGCCCAGCTAAATATGATCACGAATATAGTGACAATCAATCTCAATGTGCGTCGTGCGTTCGTGAAATACAGGATTAACCGTAATATGAATAGCAGATTGACTATCGCAGAATAATCGCATAGGCTTGCGATGAATAATGCCAAGCAATTTCAGTAAAGCCTTCAACTAGGTAAGTTCGCAACAAGTAACAGCTATTGCTCGATACTCAACTTCAGCGGAAGAGCGGGACACAGTATGTTGCTTTTTCATCTTCCAGAAGATTGAAGCATCACTAAGTATCTTGTGAGAGAATGACAAGTCAAAGAACAAGTGGCCCAATCCGAGTCCAATTAAACATTAAGGTGAAGATCACTATCACGACGAAGAAACAGCCCTTAACCCGAATGGCCTTTTAAGTAGTGCATGACATGAAGAGTGGCGTGCCAATGTGCTTCCTTTGGATGCTGTATAAATTGAGCAAGAGTGTGAATCGCAAAATATAGTTCGGGATGTGTAATGGTGAGATAGATCAATCTCCCTACAAGTTGACGATATTGTTTAGGGTTAGAATAATCAGAACCCGTGGCAAGAGATAAATTATGATTTTGGTTAATTAGAAATTCGCAAGGTTTGGTGCCAAGAAGACCGGCTTCAGATATGATATCAAGAGCGTATTTTCACTAAGAAAGAAGAAAACCAGAAGGCCCCCTAACAATTTTGATTCCAAGAAAATACTTTAAAAGCCCCAAGTCTTTCATATAAAAGCAATTGCTCAAGTATTGTTTGAAGACAGAAATAACAGAGGAGTTATTGCCACCAATGATCAAGTCATCAATATAAACCGGGACATGAATCACAATGTTATTACGCATGAGAGAAAATAAGGAATAGTCTGCATAAGATTGAACAAATCCGAAATTCTTAAGTGCAGAAGAAAGTTTTGCAAACTAGTTTTGAGGTGCTTGACGAAGTCTATAAAGCGACTTACATAAGCGACAAACTTGATCAGGAGCCACACACATAAATCGAGGAGAAAGAGACATGAACACTTCTTTATCGAGATCATCGTGAAGAAAGTCATTGTGAACATCCATTTGATGGAGTTCCCAATCACGGATGGCAGCAACAGTAAGAAAACACGCACAAAAGCCATCTTTGCTACTGGAGCAAATGTCTTGTAATAATCAACACCAGCTACTTGTTTATTTTTGAGAACCACTAGGCGAGCTTTATGCCGTTCAACAGTCCCATCGAAATGATATTTAATTCGATACACCCATTTACACTCAATTGTCTTTTTGCCCGGAGGCAAGGTTGCAATCTTCTAAGTTTTATTGCGCTCAAGAGCATCAATTTTCAACTTTATTGCTTTGCCCCAAAAAAAGTGACGAACAACTTTAGAAAAATGAGTAGGTTCTGACCCTGCTGTTACAACTGTCAATAAATGCACATAGGAAGCAGACAAGTTGTTACAGTTAACATAATTCGCTATGGGATAAGGTGTACCTGAGGAAGGCGACGAAGCAGGTTGGAGAGAGATAGGACCTATGATGTGTGCGGTCTGACAAACATAATCTTGCAATCGAGTGGAAGGAACACGATCACGGTCACTACGGCGTAGCTCAAGATAAGGGACAGAGTCAGTCTGCGCAAGAAAAGAGGCAAAATCAACTGCAGTTGTGGAAGAAGGCACGTCAAACACTAGGGCAGGAGCGGAATTGTCACCTAGTGCCATAGAAGTTTGGAATGTAACGTTTAAATTATTCGAAAGCTCAGTAGAAGAAAATGGTTTATAGGCTGTTAGGTTCGGGTTGTGCGTGGGTTGAGCTGCAGGTGGATGAGTAACATCACGAAATGGGAACTTTTTCTCATAGAAAACAACATTGTTAGAATTAAAGAATTCACGTTTCTTCAAATCAAATAATCGCCATCTTTTCTGATCGTGAGGGTACCTAACAAAGATGCATTTGCGATTGCGAGAATAAAATTTATTTCGATCACAAAGAATAGTGGATACAAAACATAGACACCCAAAATTCCTAAGATAACTATAGGATGGTTTGCGATTGAAAATTAACTCATATGAAGTTTTACCACCATTAATAACAGAAGGAGTGCGGTTAATAAGATATCCGCCAGTAAGTATACATTCGCCCCAAAAATCCAATGATAAACCACTTTGAAACCGAAGTGCGGGAGCCACATTAAGAATATGACGATGCTTACGTTCAGCAAGCCCATTTTGTTGAGGAGTTTCAACACAAGATGTTTCAAATAAAATTCTTTATTCACCAAAATAACTTTTCAAAGAGACAAATTCTGTCCCATTATCACTGCGAACGCATCGCACCTATTTATGGAATTGGGTGTGAGTCATGGCACAAAAATTCTGAAAAATACGTCCAACCTCTGCTTTTGTAACCATTAAATAAACCCATAAACCACGGGAAAAGTCGTCAATAATAGTCAAAAAATATGAAGCTCCGCAAGAAGACAAAGTGCTATAAGGTCCCTAAACATCACAGTGAACTAATTCAAATAACTCAATAGCTTTATTGGAACTAAAAGGAAAAGATACATGTGTTTATTTTGCTCGAAAACAAATATCACAGGGTGCATCTAAGTTATTGCGAGAAGCGCTACTACCAACAATAGGAAGAAGAGATACTATTCGATAGAATGGATGATCGAGTCATTGATGCCATAAAGTAGAAGAGTTGGCTGCAGTAGTATGAAAGACCTTATCAATCGAAACAGCAAAACACAGTCAATAGACCCCATTCCTTTCTTCACCCGTTTCAATCATCATCCTCGAAGTACGGTCCTGTAACACACATAACTTATTAGATAACGTAACAATACATTTCAATTCTTTTATCAATTACGAAAACAAGAGTAAATTGCAAGTCAATTGCGGGATATATAGAACATGAGGAATCTTCACGGTTTCACCAATAATAATAGCTCCTTCTTGGACAGTATTAGTTTGAGTACCATCAGGTAACATAATAGGAGATGACAAAGTATCATAAAGATCCACAAGTAATCATCGATTGCCTGTAATGTGCATAGATGCACCAGTGTCTAATATCCATTGAAAAGAAGGCTTACCAGAGACCTTTTCATTGGAAGACTGCGAATTAATGGTTTTGAACATGTTGAGTACCGTGGACCATTGATCATTGGAAAGAGTAGGAGTGAAGTCAGCTCTGTTCTATGCTGTAAGATTTGTCGAACTGCCATTCTGAGAAGCAGGGACAGCGGCACATTAAGCTGCATTTACGATATCATTAACGCAGTTTTCTTGTGCAGATAGAGCAGCATCACTGTTATGTCTTCCTCGTCCGGTTCCTCTACTATCACCACGGCCAGTATTCCATCATTCAGTGTAACCAATTATCTTGAAGAACGAAGAGACCTCATAGCCTAACCTACTATAGCTAGGACAAACCGGTTTATTAGTTTAGGTTCGGTTTGCAGCAAGGCAGTTTTGAATAGCGAAGGCAATTGCATCGTTGCGTGCTTCACGCTCCTTAGCCATGGTTTTCTGATGCTTCTCTTGAATGACCAAAGCATACACACGATTCAAAGGAGGAAGAGGTTCCTATGCAATTATATTGGAACGAAGAGTTCTGTAAATATCATCATGTAGTCCTGTTAATAATAGATGGACTTTATCCTCCTCTCGCTCCTGAGTAAGAATGATAACCCAATTGCATGTACATTTACCACAAGTACAACCACGAGCCTTCATATATGTAAGAAGTTCGTCCTAAATCTTCTTCAAATTCCCATAATATACAGCTATAGTCTGATCATTCTCCTGAATACGAAGGTCATTCCTTATAGAAAAACACTGTCGCAAATCCTTCTATAGTTCTTGAATGATCTCGTAGTAAGTAATAGTCAAACGAAGCGTCGACTCGATAGATTGAAGAACCCATACAATGAGCATCGAATTGACGCTCTAACAATCTTCAATGTCATCCGCATCATCAGCAGGTTTGGAGATCTTACCATCTAAGAATCCCAATTTACGTTTAGCATGAAAAAAGTTTCTCAAACTCTTTTCTCATTCTTGATAATTGTCACCCTTTAAGACCACGGGAGAGATATTCATCCCAGGGTGATTGGAAGAATGGAGATAATAAGGTGAGGTAACATCAAGAGCAACTTTCTTACTCTTCTTGCCATCCCCAGTTTTGTCACCTGCCATGGTGGTTGTCTATCATCAGCAGAAAAAAAAATAAATTAACCTAGGATGTTATTCTCTGGCTCTGATACCATAAGAAAACGCAGAAAGCAATTATTTTGTGTTCACCTTGTTTATTATTGGCTTATGTCGAAATATATATATTACAAACATCTTTTGCTTCCTAAAATAATAGAAAGAAATTTGTGCAAGAAAGGAAAAACAAAACAGACACCTAAAAGCTAATGGTACATTGCTATATATATACATTGACAGAGAATCAACCAAGATTGTAGAAAAATCTTAATAAATATTTATCATATTTATGACATGATCATTAGATAGGACTCCCTCTTCAAGTTTCATGTTGAATAAAGTGTCATACATGTCATAATCTATGACACAAGTGTTCTCTCCATGTAACTCTTGTACTAATATAAGTATCTTATACACAGATGTCATACTTAGATATAAATATAAATATCTTTATTTTCTTTAATTTTTGGCATAAAATTTTTAAAAAAAATGGCTTTCTCTCTCACCAATATTTCGACTAGCATAGAGAAGAAATGGGGATGGTGAAAAGTGAAGAGGGTATGGTTTTAGCTCTCATCTTTATCAAATTAGAAAGCTTGTATCAAGTGCACAAAAAACCTTAGGTAATTAATCTTGAAAACCTTTGATTTTTATGCTTTCTAGCCTATGATTTTTGCTTGAAAACTTACAATTTAAATATGATTTAGGTCATAGAACCTTCATCAATATCATCAATAACATAAAAGTCCAAATCTGTATAAAGAAGGTCTACCTCCATCAAATCAAAATCCACGCAACCACCAAAATACTAATTCAGTAAAAGAACGTTGCCCCTCTTAACAATTAGATAAAACTTAAAAGTCAAGCCTATGATAAGACGAAACTCCTGGAGAGTTTGATATAGGTGCCTCTAACCTTAAATCACATCTCTTTATCAAAGCTTTGGTTGGCCACCTCCTGAAGAAAGGCATGATGGATCATACTGTCATATCCTACAAATCCAAAAAGTAACTTAAACAAGTTTGTTTGAACATAATTATCTACTCTCTGGTTAACTTACTTTTTATCCTATCCACGACCCATATAGGTGACAATGTTGTCACCACACCAGAATGGCAAGATTATACTTTTAAGAAAGGGTAAAATTATAATTTCAAAAAAAAGTAAAAAACACTTTTGAGTAATGGAGAAAATCACTTTCGAAGAAAGGGCCAAATTATACGGGAAAAAAGATACACTTTTGAGTAACGGTAAAAAATATTTTTAGGTAAAGTTAAAATGTTACTTTCGAGTAAAGACAAAAATCACTTTCGCGAAAAGGCCAAATCGTATTTGAAGACAAGAAAGCATATACTTTCGAGTAAAGACAAAATGCTACTTTTAAATAAAGGCAAAAATCACTTTCGAGGAAGGGTCAAATTGTACTTAAAGATGAGGAAAAAAATATATGCTTTTGAGTAAGAGTAAAAACACTTCCGAATAAAGGCAAAATGTTACTTATGAGTGAAGGTAAAAATCACTTTCGAAAAAGGACCAAATCATACTTGAAGATAGGGAAAAACATACATTTTGGTGTAAGTACAAAATACACTTTTGAATAAAAGTAAAATATTATCTTCAAGTAAATACGAAATTGCTTTTGAGGAAGGGCTAAATCGTACTTAAAGATGGAAAAACATATACACTTTCAAGGAAGGAAAAATATTAGTTACACCTTACTAGAAAGTGTTATTGCTAAATTTTAAAATTTACCAAACAATCAATTTTGGACAAAATTTTTTATATCGATATTTAATATTATCATTTTCACAAATTTAAACAAAAAAATCTAATCTAGAGTGTCCATGATGATTTTTAAAAAATTTTAAAATAAATTATTTATATTTAAATTAAAAAATATCGAATTATTAGCAAATACGATAGTGTGGGATCATAAGAGAGTTTTTAAGCAATATCTCGATCGTCAAATATCGACTTTCACACTTTTTTGATCAAAAATAGGATTTTAACTTTTAAATGATTGAATTTGTGCAAAAATTTTCAAAGTATTTTTTCTAAGATAGGAGTGAGGTTGATAGTCAAGGCATAAAAAGTATTGTCATCCCCTCGCAATATTTTTTGTTTGCTTTGAAATTTTTTTTCAGTTATTATCATTTTAAAATGGAGTAGTTAAAATTGTGCTCAATTTCATAAATTTTCCTTATTATTATCATAAATACTTCAACTAGATTCATCTTATAAATAAAAATAATAATAAGAGTTATTTTTAATTTTTTTATAAATAATAAAATAATACTTTTACAAAATGTTTTTTAAAATAATACCGAGTAAGAATTACACCATTTTCCATATTTTACAAAAGTATTGTTAAATTTTATTCAATTTGTTTTAGAAAAGGCCAGAATATATTGCCATCTTCAAATTTCTTTTTAGAATATATTGGGAAATTGGGTGCCTTTTGGGTAACACGTGTAAAAATACCGTGAACCAGAGCGGGCCTCGAGCCATTTCAGTAACCAGATTCCCTCAATACGAAGCATGAAATCAGTGTTTCGAAACGCCGTCGGTTTGATAAAACTATCTCGCTCGCTCGCTCGCCTCCCTAGCTTTTCCGTCGCCGGCATTTCTACCACAACTCCGTCACAGTTCTTTCGCGGTAAACCTGAGACATTTCGGTTTTGTCAACTCTCTTTTACTCGGAGTTGCGCAACAATGACTAACGATGAGGGTTACTCGTCTAAGTCTATGATGAAGCAGTTCGAGGACTTCCGCATACAACTGGACGAGGCTGGAAGCTTGCGTGAGAGAATACGAACCATTGTGATGGAGATCGAGTCCACAACGAGGCTCATGTATGCTAGTTTACTCCTTGCTCACCAGTCTCGTCCACTTTCTGGTAACAATTCAATCGCTCTCTCGCTTTCTCTTTTTTCCGCTTGATGCTGGTTTTATTTCTTCTGGTTCTGTTTCGTTTTGATGCTAACGGTCCAAAGTTTGATGTTTGAATTATGTCTTTTCTTGCATTGTTGAAAAAAAAATGATGAACAAGAAAGAATTCCTGGTGTGTTTTGGGAAATCAATGAGAAAATGGGATAACAGTATTGTTGGCAGTGCTTTTGACACTGCAAGTAGCACTTTCAAACAGTAAAAAATTCCTTTGAGTCAAATTTGTAGTATTTGCTAAACTAGATCTGTTTTTTCGAGATTAAAAATAAAGACATGGAATGCTTTCTGGAAATTGTTTTCCGAGTTCGAAAAACGTTTGAAGTGCTTTACTTGAAATTTTTGGACGAAAAAAACAAAAAGAAAAGGGTAATGTTTGTTTGATTATGTTGTGTTTTAGAGGTTATGGAGAAGCCTAAGGCCCAAGTTGATATCTTAAAAGAGCTTTACCGTCGCTTAGCTGAAGTTTTACGTGAATGCCCTGGGGATTATTACAGGTGAGCAGATGGTCACAAAAGAAGAAATAGTTTTTATTTGATTTGTTAATTCTATTAGTATAATTGGTGATTATTCTTGTTTTTATATGTCTATGTTTATTCTTAGGTATCATAATGATTGGAGAAGTGAAACACAGACAGTTGTTTCGTTGCTCGCTTTTATGCATTGGCTGGAGACAGGAAGTCTTCTTATGCATGCTGAAGCTCAGGAAAACCTTGGGTGTATGTTCTTACTTACTCTCATTGCTTTGGAGAACGGTACCACTACTGATTAATGTCGTTTATTTGCTTGTCTGAAGAAAAAAATCCTCATTACATTAGCTGATGTTAATTGAATATACTTAGACAAGAGCTCTAGCTTCTTGAGGATTCATTCATATTACACTTTGTATCACCAAGCTATGAATGGGGAGTTCATTTAATGTTGGATGTTCTCCATCAGTCATTTGGAAATTTTGTTAGTGTGAAATATTTTCATACGTCTTTTGCAATGGGGAACCAATTTAGAGAGCCTAAGTTTTATGAAGGCAAATATTATATGGCTTGCCAGCTATTGGGTTTTCGTTCTTTGAGAGATCGGAGAGATCTAGTACATGATCGATTGATTGGGAATTCGCACATATACTGAATTGTTCAGTAGAACACTGAAGTTGAATGTTGGATTTTGGAGAGATATTAATTGCCTAATCTAGATTTGTTTGCAGCTGCCTTGTACTTTCCCCTTTGGCAAGAGAAGAGCTTATTTTTAGTTTTTTCCCTTTGGCAACTTTTGTTTGCCTTAGTTTGAGCATGCTCAACTGATTGTAAATCCTCACTCACACTCAATGCTTTGGGAGAACATTTAAGTTGTATATTGAGTTTAGGAGGTGTTCACATCCGGTCACACAACTTCTTATTTTGATGATAACAAAATGCGTTAATTGAAAAAGACAACTTGGGACTCAGGGGATGAAAATGGAATGTACGTGCAACATCAAACTACCATTTGAATTCCTCCTTCTCTATGAATTGTAATGCATAAGTTTGTAAGTTTTTCATTATGACGTTTGCACAACTGATAAGCTGAAAGAACACATATTTATTAAGCCAAAATATCTTGTGTCTAAATTGTCACACTTTTGAACTTGTAGCATGAACAATTTAAATCAAAATATTTATTAAATTTGCAAGGTTTTATTCCTAAATATTGATTTTTCAAAACTACCACTCGTGTAATTGAGCACAAATCTCCTAAAATGTTTGAAGTTTGCATCTCTTTTGTAAGGTTTTAAAATATGAGTAATCTCTGGACTAAAATGCAAAATTTTCAAAATCTTAAGGAGGTTCGATCTAACCAATCTATTTATTCGTTCGAACAAATTAGGTTAAGGGCATGTAGATCGCAAAATAAACCCCTGGGTTGCAAGAATTAACCTATTCGGTTAAATGAATAAATGTCCCTTTTTAAGTGACCAAGCCTTGATAAGTTAGGTCGAGTGAATCAATGGATTTGTTTGAACAAATCAGGGCAAAGTCAATTTGACTGCATGAATTAAAACTCTTAGTCACATGACCCATTTGGTCGAATAAAGTCCCTGATTTGTTCGAATGAATCCATGCCCTTTTCAAGTCAAAAAGCCTTGTTAAATTCGAACGAACAAATCTCTGTGATTTTGAATTTTAATGGATATATTTTGTGTCTAACAGATACATTTTTAGGGTTTTCTATAAATACATGACTTAACTCATTTTGGACTATCTTTGCACAAATTTTATCACTGTTCTGTCAATACCAAGAGTTCAAAATCTCCTTTGAGCTTATCATTTGCAAACTCCAGAAATCAAAACCCTAGTTCTTAATTTGTAAATCACTCTTTGTGTGAGATTCAAAATGGGGTTTATTCTAGTACTCAAAATTTGCAATTTTACTTGTAATAGAGTGAAAGAAAGTGAGTCTTTAACTTGGGTTGAGTTGGTTGAGCATATTTAAGAGTTGCTCGTAAAGGTTTGGAGGTGAACCCAAAAAATCTCCATTTGTGCAAGTCAAAGCCTTGGATTTGAGGCTTGATATAGTGAAACCTACAAGACAAGCTTAAAGGAAGTGGGTGTAGGCTTGGTTTAGCCGAATTACTATAAAATCGTTAGTATATTCTCCTTCTATCCTTCTCACTTACCTTTATCCTGTTTAAGTTGCATTACAAGAGTGATTGTTAAGGATTTGATTGTGCCAATTTCAAAATCACCCAATTCAACATGCACACACACACACATATCTTGGGTTGGCAAACTAGCATTTCGGGAGGGACATCAATTACTTGATGTAGAATTGTTTTCAGATGCCTTGTAACTTTTCCCCTTTCGGCAAGAGAGGAGCTTATTTGTGCTCTCATGATCATTATTATTCTTTCTTTTGAATTTGTAACTTTGTTTGCCTCATGTTCAAACAAGTTTTTTGCTTTCTAGAGTTTGATATAGGTCATAGATAATCACATGATCCGTATAATTTTTGACTTCTAAAGCTTGAGACTTAGAGCTGACAGTATAGTGGCAGAGAAGTTTGTCAGTTTGACACAATAATTTGTATAATTATGTGATGGTATCATGTTCTTTTATCTGTTTAATTATGTTATGTGGTAAATTGATATTGTCCCAAGGATCTTCCTTTTAGTAAGATAGGTTAAAAAGAAACTGCAACTGTGTATGCTTATCATTTTAGTTTCTGCTTTTATCACACTCTGGGTTCTTTGTTTTCTCAACCTTTGAATTACACAAGATTTTTAAACATGAATTACATTCCTAAGCTCTAATTTCATTTGGTTTTCAATTATGCAGTGAACGAAGCAGAGTTTGCTTTGGACATTGAGGACTATCTTATTGGTGAGCATTCTGATGAATGTTATAGATTAGCTTCAAGAGATTTCTTCTAAGAAATTATGTGACTTCTTGTAATGATGTGATGTTCTGCTGGTCATGGGTTGTAGATTAGGTCTTTACATTTTTGGTTGGTGGTGTATGTGTGTAAAATGTCAGCAGGGCCAGCACCGGTTAATGACTTTCTCAGTGAAGTTGGTATAATCAATGACCCAAAAACTAACACAGACACTGAATCAGGGTGATAGAGTTTTAAGAATGGTTGAACAATTTAACACTGCAGTTATTTATATCAGGCAATATAGATAGGTTGCGGCTTGTCGTTCATGCTCATATGACTCAAGGCTGAGTGCGGTGGGCTGATTGCTTGGTTAGTGAAACATTTTTTACTAGGCAATCAGCAGTTCCGTGATCCATAGGGGGTTATGGTGGAATTGAGGTGGAACTCCTTGAAAATAGCTTGAAGCTTCCACAAGATTGGAATGAACAGCACAGATTCAAAAAAGTCTCATGTATTGTAGTTATAATGGTAGAGCAATTAGAAAACAAATAAGGGCGATGGTTTTGGAGTTAAAAAATATTTGATCACCAAAATAGTTAAGATATTTGAAAACTATAAACATGCATTAATGAAAATCAATTCCATTTTGAACTAAAATGAGTATAGGTTGGTGGCGGTGGCAGTGGTTGTTCTTTTGCTGTTTATTGTGTTTGTGGTACAAAATAGAAGATGATGGTTGTACTTGCAATTAGGGGCATTTTGGTTTTTTTCCTTTCAATGGATCTACTGATGGAGATCTTTATATATTCTGCAGGCCTTTGTTTCCTGTCCAATGAAATGGTAAGGACTATTCTTTGAATTTCATTAGTACGTACTATTCTACTTATTCAAAGCGATTGGCAGTATTCTTGTATTAGTTTACATAAGTCCCTTATTGAGGAAATATGAGGGGACAGCAGATAAATTGGGAGTCCTTGATAATTGTCAATAGAGCCTCTATGAACATAAGACAGTTATTGATTGCATACCTAGAGCAAATAATATTTTGACAGATCACTTACTCATTGGTTGGTTTATCAATTGCTATCAGTTCAAAATATTAGATAGATTGAGCAGACAGAGCTCAATATGCATTCTATTTTGGTCTTACAGCCCAGGTATGTGGTGAACCAAGTGCTTGCAGGGAATTATGATTGTCCAAGAAAGGTGTTGAAGTTCTTGACAGATCTTCATGCATCCTTCCGGATGCTTAATCTCCGAAATGATTTTCTACGCAAGAAATTTGACAGTAAGCTTTCTCATTCCTTCCTTTCTCTCCATACCTTTGAGCAACAATATTGTATAACCCAAAATCCTTGCTTTACCCATGGCAGGTCTTAAGTATGACCTCAAAAGAGTTGAAGAAATTTATTATGACATGAAGATCCGAAACTTGGTCACCAGGGATTCAACTGGAGATAATGGAACCGAAAGACAATCATAGGTTATACTACCAATTATACTACCAAGTCCGTTAAGTGTTCTCTTCTGTAGTAACTACAATGACTCAAGAAGCTGTCCAACTCTTAAAACTTTGGGATGAAGCAGTAATTTTGTATTCGTAAGAAGATGAAAGATTGAAATTAATATTGATAAATTGAGGGAACTGAATAGCCATTCTAAGTAACTTTGTTGAGCTTATTATTTCCATATCAATGAGAAGTTTAGATTTAGCGAACTTACGAATTGCTAGGAAAAGGTGGATAGTCCCTGTCAACGTTGGTAGGTAGCAACTATCTGCCTATATCAATGTTGATGAGCGCACGTTAGGACAACTGGTGCAGGGCTCTAGGCCTTTGGAAAGACAATACAATACAATCCAAATTGTGTGCTGTAATGCACTAAAAAAGGTAGCATCAGCATGACTTTCCTCCCTTGATAAATTTAGTGATAAATGACAAGGTAAGCAATTTGGATTCTAATTCGAAGAAAAGATCCTTCAATTTCTGGCTTTACAACGAAACAAACAGCTGTTCCCATCAGGTATCCTGTATCCAGTTTCCAGTAACTTTCGCCAACTGCTTCACTACTTTGGATATACCTATCTCCATTTTATTAATAACATTTGTGTTTTAAACTTTTACATATAAATATTTTAATTTTTTACAAAATTTTTAACTTTAAAATTTTAATTTTCTGGTTTTAATTATTACGTTATATGTTTTAATTTGTCCATTAAATGTTTCAATATTTACGTTATAAATTTTAATTTTTACAAATCTTCAACATTTATTCCAAAATCATCATCATCATCATCGTCATTTATTATTATTAACGTGTTTTATTGAATTTTCTTTCTTTTTGTTTTGTTTTTTCCAAAAATTCTTTTGCTCTAATAAAAGACATACCATAATCGTAATATAATATGATTACTTTAAATACAATATACAAATATGATTACAATATTATTACAGTAGATGGTTAATCAAAACGCACGGCGTTCATTAGCTCTTGTTTGATAATTATGACTACAGTGATTATGAGTAAGGTTATCAAAAACGTGATTTTAATTAAAATCGTTTTCTATTTAAAAAATCGGAACGTAAAATCGAAACGTAAAAA
>JAVXUL010000005.1:2172477-2203874 GCA_035590515.1 Trichilia minutiflora | reverse complement strand
ATTCTTTTTAATCCTTATTTCATCTCTTTAATGGACATGCCAGTTTCAATCTATTACTTCATTAGGCGATTTTTTTTCCTCTTGGCCTTTTGTCAATTACAGACAAAAATTTAGAAAATTTAGATTAAATAGAGAGATAAGGAAACCAACTACTTTTGATATTGTCGACCATAAGTGTTCTTTGCCCCTGAATTAAAGTAGCAACATTAATAAAAGTAAAATATCTATTTTATGTCGAGAGATTTTATAGTTTATCTCAAAAATTAAAAAATGTATTTTACTGTTTTATCTTTCTCCTTATTATCATGTTCTCTCTGGGAGAATTGGTGGAATTTGGATGAATTGTGCATAACTTTCTGAAGTAGTGCTCTAGTTAAAGGTTCGCTATGAATAAAATCTCTCCATATGTTCCATTTGTCCTGGATATGCACCATTTTCTTGAGGCACAAAGAGCAAACATTTCCTTAACTAGACATTCTTGCCTAAAGATATATTTTGGCATATCTTGCATAATTCAAACATTATATATTGAGAATCTTAAAACCATGCTCACATTAACTTACTTAACTTACTGGTCGTATGCTCCATCTGACATTCTGTTTGTACTTTGAACTCTATGTTGCCGTCCATTCCCTTAATGGTCCTTGAATTTGTCATCATGCATTTCATTGTGACACTTTGTTTATCTCTGTAATAGTATATTTTGCCTTCTGTCTCTGCCCTTTTCTGGTTTGAAAATTTTGATATGTGGTTTTATTTTCCTTTTGTTTGTCGAGCATAATGGTTTTAATTAGGCATATGATGATGCTATTCATTTTCCATGTTTTCTCTAGGGAAACTTTGTGATTTTATTTTATGTATGTTGATACTTCTCCGTAGTATTTTGGAGGTGCGTTAGGCATGCTGATTCACCACTAATTAAAATCTCATGCTATGAGTTATGCTCTGTTTTTCCATATTGGTTTTTAAGTTTGTCATTAAATTTTCTTCGTATCATGAAATATTTCTTTAAGTAATTATGATTGTTTTAATCATGTATGCATAAGTAAGTATTGCAATTTTTCAGTCACTTTCCAGTTTGCTTTGGATACTCAATTTTTTTTTTTTATTTTTGCTTTTTCTTAGGTAAAGAGAGACGAATCCTTTGTTCCTCATTTAGAAGATGAAGCAGCTGAAGTTGCACATTTGCTTGCTGAACCAAAAACTGATCATGTTTCAGTCGATGGTGTTTTATGCTTCAACAAAGAAAATTCAGGGAAAAGCTCAGGAATGGAGGATTTTTCATGTGGACTCGAGTTTGGCTTTAGAGCAAACTATGGTAATACTTTGATGGTTTTCTGACTATCCCTTTAGTTGGTGCTATGTTTGGACATTTCTGTTATTAGACCGCACGGTTTCTTACCATCACTTTTCCTTTGAACATTGCCTCAGTTTCTATATTAGTTGTGAATCAAATCAATTCCTATTTCATCATTGGAACAATTATTAGATGGTTTTACGATGATTCTTTGCGTTAACTAGAATATATATATGTGTGTGTAGATAGAATCCTCATCCTCTGGATAACATGCACAGGCTGACGGGCACGTGATGGATTAGAAACTTCCCCTGTATTTTGAAAACGGGTTTATTGCAAATAAGACCTCTGAATAACATGCACAGGCTGACGCACATGTGTGGATTAGAAACTTCATTTAGAAAACAGGTTTATTGCAAATAGGATCTTCTGACTTCTGTTTATAAGAGGTTCACACATGCAAACTCAGCATTTTCGGTTAATTTAATTTTGTGGAAGAGAGAGATACGCTGTTGGAGTTTTGGCACTAAGCAAAATTTTGGTGGAGAGACTTACCATTATATGCTGAATCCTGCTTCCGCTACACTATATAGTTTTCCTGATAGCACCCAGCACAAAATAAGTATTTTATGGAACTCAAGAGTCACTCATTGAGGGAAGAAGGATGATGTTGACAGTCAACTATCTTGTTATTGTCTAGTATAGAGATGTGGCATTTTTTAAGCATTCATTGTTTTGAAATTACTATGCTATGTGTTTGTGACTAATGTGTTCAAGGATTTTACTACAAGCGATATATATCCTGTGGATGCTCGACAAATTCCAGACAATTTAGTCTAATTTGAATCCTTGTATATGTGGGTAGCCACATATCAGAGTTGAGTATTCAGACCTTGACTCATAAATGTGGGGACTCCTATACATAAATTGATGTAATATATAGTGGATGAGGTGATACAGAAAACTAGATATTGGATGTTAATGTTGAAACTGATGTGATGCTATGAGGTCTGTGGTTTGTTGTTGTCTAGTTTTTTGTCTATTCTCTAACTACTGGTTTATGCTTGTGATAAGGTGGACTGGATTCTTATAATAATCGAGAGGGAGATGATTTAAAGCTTGAAGTATGTATCTTCCCTTACTGATTTTAATCTTATGTTTCAGTTTATATTCTGTACATTCCTATGAAAGAAAACCACTATTCTTTACACTTTTCTCTTTGCAGAAATCAGTTTCTCTTCTTCCTTGCTGCTTGAATTAAGCTTTTAATCCTACTGATTATCAGTGACTTCCTTGTCTGTGTCAGTTATTTGGTCTTTTATATCTTTCATTTTGGTTTCTCCCTCCATGATTGATAATGTTATGCGCAACTTGGAAACCTTTTTACTGTTTATATGGTTTTTATATGATACAACGATGATCTACTAGGTTCTTGATGGATTGCTGGATGATGTTGATGAAGTGGATGATTTTTATGCAGCAACTGATCTCTCCACTGCATGTGAAGATTTTCTTTTGGGTGAACCACTTATTTGTCTTACATTGCTATAGTTATGATACTTAAAAAGAATACACCCAATACTAATCTCCCCATCTCTCTCTCTCTCTCTCTCTCTAACTACAGATATTGAATATGCTGAGAAAGTAACCAAATTGGATCATGGTCCTGTTCAAGGATCACATTTAGTTAACTCAAGCTCGGAAAGTCATTCTCCAGGTTTAAGTGGAAATAATGTTGCTGGTGGGATATCGGATTCATCAACTGCTCCAGAATCGGAATGCAAGGATGATTCACTTGACAAGATGGTCACTTGCGAATTACATAGCACCTTTAAAAGTGAATGCGAGTGTCAAGTACCAGCTCAGGGAAAGAGTCCTAGTTCAGATGATGTGCATAACATTGATGAGTTGGATAATGATGACAATGTTTTATTAAGTAGCATATTGTCTAAGTGTAAGAAGAGGGTAAAGAGCTCGGTGATGGGAACCAAGGTTAAGAGATTGCGTAAACCAACCCTAAGGTATGTTGAGGAATCTTCAGATCTGAAGTCTGAATATGTACTGAGAGGACAAAATGTTTCTCACGCCACATTGAAGGATAAACATCTGAAAGTCAAATCCCATTACGGATCTTGCAATGAAAGTAGTCAAGCACAATCTGAATCATGGTTACGAGGAGGACGTCTAAAGAAATGTTCGCCTATGTTGGTAAAGTTTTTATCTGCTTGATAGTATTATAATTTTTCTTCTTTGAACATAAAAATTTCTGAAATAGCGTTTTTGATTTTTCTCCGACACCTATGATGCATGTTTCCAATCAAGCATGTATATTTTTCAACAGTTTAATTTTGTTGATATATTTCTTTTAATCTGTTTTTCCCACTTTTTTCTTTCATATTTCTGTTAATTTAGCAATGAACCCCAAAAAGAGAATTCAAAAGAGATAGTAACTGACTACTACTTTTTGTAGTAGAAAAATTGTATGAGTCTTCTACTTTGACCAGTTTGTTGGCAGAGTTCTTGGTGCTCTCGTTTGCTTCTATTGCATGTGTCTTCCTCTTCTGGTACCTTATTCTTCGCATTGTTTCCTAAATCCTAAGATGAAATTTGTTTGTAGCATTGACGGATCTATCTGTTATTTTTCATGAAAATTGTATGTCTCTGAATTTATGATAAAATAAAAAGGCGATAAAGTTTAAAAAAAGGATCTATGATCATTGAAGGAACAAAGCTAAAATTTAGGAGTTCGGAAGTAAACGATACATGATCATTGAAAGAACAAAGATATTTTCCTTCATTCTTACTTCCGAGGGTGAGATAAATTTTTTTTCCACCTCTTTTTCCCCCTTCTGGAAAGTATTGTTTGGTTTGCAGCCACGAAATTTAACTGATAAGTCTTTTTATATTTGATGCCTTCAAGTAGCTGAATAATCATTTTTGTTTTGGCTTTTCTTGTGCAGGATTTTGAATCTAATGATGACATTTTTTCTTCTGATTCTGATGATGACCGTGTGAGAAAGAGGAAGTCTAAAGTAGTGGATGTTGATAGGAGGAAGCATCAAAGGATGTGGACTCTATCTGAGGTGACGAAGCTGATTGATGGTATATCTCAATTTGGAGTTGGAAAATGGACTGACATAAAGAGGCTTCTGTTCGCATCTTCTGCTCATCGCACACCCATAGATCTGAGGGTACTTTATAATTGGCTTCCTCCAATTGAATAGTTGTTTTCAAAGTTAAATGTTGTTTACTAATGGTGAACTCTGCAGGACAAATGGCGTAATCTTCTAAGAGCTAGTGGTGCGCAGAAGAAAAACAAGGGAGAGGTGAGATTTTGAAGTTTCTTTTATTGTGAACTCTGATTTTGACTTCTAATGAATGAATTATTTAACTTGCTCAATATATTTTTTCTCATAATTTCACTTAAATGATTTAGTCATAGAAAGACCGGGTTTTCTATTTTGCAAATTCTTGGGGCATCTATGCTTGCATTTCCATGAAGGTTGAAATTCATTTTAAATTCAGTATGTAATTGGCATGGGCTAGTTTGACTTTTGTGAGTTCTTAATATGTTGATGCACCAGGGGGAGAAAGGATGGTTAAATATGTTTGGGGTTCACTAGAAGTTTGTCGGTTGCCCAATTTAGTCCATTTGTTTAGTGCTTGGGTTTACTACAATGATTGTGAATTTCAAACATTATCTGCATGGGTGCTACATCCGGTGCTTTATAGTAGAAAACTAAGTGATCAAACAATTCACCCATCTGCTATGCTTCTAAGATTCAGGGGTTACAATAGTTGGGTTACGCTTGTTTGACTCTTCACATGTGTCTTCAGTTAACATGTACTTAGTTTTTGTTGCCTTTACTAACAATTCTATTGACATGTGTTACATAGAACTGACATTAAGTTAAATATCATATTTAAGATGTTAAATGATCAAGAATTTGTTTGTTACATATGTGAGCTCCTGTTAATATGGTATGCACTAACCCAACTATGAACCTTTTGCTTGTTCAAATGTGCCATCATCAGTAGGAATTTGTAACCACATGACAATCAAATTACAAAGCATTTATTTTTTTAAGAATTTGTGTATTTATTTACATATTTGATGTTAGGTTTAAGTGAAAAAAACTACATATTGGAGTTTGATTTATAATAATGAAGTTAAAATGACTAAAACAGGTTGACCAAAAGCATGCCATGCGTACCTTACCGAAGCCAGTATTATGTCGAATTCGTGAACTAGCAACTATTCATCCATATCCAAGGGTGCCCAACACAAGAATTCCATTCAATGGCAATGTGGTCTCATCAAAAGAGTCTATCAAAGCTGAAGGTGAACAATTTATCTCCAATGGACGAAATGTACGTAGGAAGAAACATACTTGAAGACCAATTCATATCCATTGCAGTAAATCACAGTTAGCAATCTTACTACATTAAGTTGTAAAGAAAATGTTGTCTTTTTGGTAATCTATTATTAGGCCTGCCCTTAGAGACATCAGTTTACAGAATTTGGTGAATGTGGCTAAAAAATGCGTCCTAATTTTCAATTGCCAATTGTAGAGTCAAAGGATATATGGCCAGCTGATGTTTAAATTGTAGTTTTTTATTACATGATTGCCTATTTTCAATTGCCAATTGTAGAGCCAAAGGATATATGGCCAGCTGATGTTTAAATTGTAGTTTTTTATTACATGGTTGCCTATTTTCTTTTCACCATCCTTGCTTTTGATGACTTCATTATCTTTCCTTTTTCCTTTTTATTGCTTTCGATGACCTAAGAAGCATAGTTCGTTGCAATAATATTCTGTTGCATTATGTGAAAGTGGGTTGAGAGTATCCAATGCCGATCAATTAACAGAAGTTGTGAGTACGGATGGCAACTGGCCAAGGAAGTGTTTTAGAATGGTAAACCCGTTCCCCGTTTTGGGTGGGGATCCCAAATACACAGAGATGGGGAGGGGATCCACCGCTTTAATTTGGCCATCACTATTTACCGCGATTTCTATTATTTGTTTTTTAAGTTTTAATTTTATATTAATATATTTAATTAATTAAATTTATAATTTATATTTCATTTATAACAAAATTATTCTTAATATATTTTAAAATAAATAGCAATGATGAATTTAAACAATGTTAGTCATGAGATGAAAAAAAAAAAGAGAATTATTATATACATAATAAAAGAATATAGCAATTTATAAGTTTTAAATATAGTATTATAATTATTATCGTTAAATTATATATTAAGATATCATATTTAATAACTTACTATTTAAATTTTTTAATATGAATATATTAATTACTTGAAATTTTACAATAAGACTCTTGTCTAAAGATTTTGTTTGGATAAATATTTATCATAAATTTAAATCACATTAATAATAGTTTGCATTACATATTTAATAAATATCACAATAATTTATAAATTTAAAATGTACTATTATAAATAATATTGTCAAATTATATTTTGAAAAAATTTATTATATGAAATTAGGTTATCATGTGAAATAATTAATTTTATAACATGATTAATGATGTATAAAGCTAAATAAAAGAAAAAGAAAAAATATTAAAGGAAATGATGGATTAATTTTATAATAACTTTTTTTTTCGTTAAAGTATCATAAGCTGTAATTAAATGAGAAAATAATAAATTAGAAGTTTTATATTCTTAAAGGAATGATGGATGAATTTTATAATCACTTTGTATATTTTTTTTGTTAAAGTATAATAACCTATAATTGAATGAGAAAATAATAAATTAAAACTTTTAAATTAATACTTTTATTATAATTAATTTATTTAGAACTCAAAATTATTTTTCAACTCTCAAATTATTATGGTTTTATAATTTTAATATTGAATTGATCAAATTATTAAATTAATCAACTCTATTTTTAAAAAATAAATATAATAAAATATAAATGTTAAATTAGTTTATTTTAATTCTAAAACAATTTTTTATTAATAATATTTTAATATAAAAGCGGATAAAGGGGTTTAGGATTGGAGATTATTCCTGTACCCGTCCCTGCCCCATTTAAAAACAGGGACAAGAATCCATCCCCATTCTCTGGTGGTTGAGGTAAAAAATTGGCCTACATCCTTAAGCTGATAGGGATAAACCCTGTGAGAATTTTTGACTCCCATACTTGTAGATTATAAGCCACCAACGAAACCCAATTTGAAAACGTACAGCTTGGGCAGGAAATGTTCTTTTGTTCTAAATTTTGATCACTTGTAGAGTAACCCATTGAAATTGAAAATGAAACAAATAAACCAATGCCTTCCAACTTATGTTGATATCAAGAGTAGGAATCTCACCGATTTGATTTGTGAACTATATCAAGGAATTACTTATGCGAGCCATTAACTTAGTTAAGCAACCCAAGCAACCCATATTACATTAATAAGAGTAATTAAGCCCTAATAATACCAAGATTTAACATGATTTATTTCAGTGTGTACTTAAACAATAGATAGGTGAAATCTACTATGTATGACTGATGCGTAAGATTTTGATGTCTTACTCTTTCTACCATTCTATATTTATAGGTCAATCTTTCACTCTATTTTTTTTTTTTTTAATTTTTAGGTAAAATGGATGTATTATTATATCTGTTGGATTTTTAATTTATATCCAAAACTAATACTCTCATGATATGCTTGTTTCGGTTTATGATTGGATTAAATCGAGTCTGAAAAATTAAATTAAAATTTAATTTAGTAGGATATATAATTTTATTAGGATTATGCAAATTATCCCATAGAAAAAGAAGATCGCTCTATTTTATATAAATACTATTAAAAAATACTAAAAAATTATATGTAATTGAGAATATGTTTTAGGCTTTGAATCTAGGAATTTCATTCTCATATTTAAAATTTGTAACGTTAATAAAAAATTTGAAAGTATCTTGATAAGTAAAGAATCAATCCAAGTTAATGTCTCCAATATGCGTGAGAATAGGATATGCAGTATATAGTTGTTAATAGTTAATAAATCTTTTTTTTAATAAGTATGATCTTGAATTTAGGAGTAGTTAAATTCTGTATATTTAAATTAATTAAAATTTAATAAAAGTGACAAGTATATTGTTATTCAAATTCTATTGTATATTCTCACCTAAGAGAATCTTATCTATTTAGATAATTATAATTTAACTCTGATTGGGACCTATCAATTGATATCAGAGCTATTTTAACAATGGCATCTAACAAGAAAAGAATTGAGAGTTCAGAGCTAGGACTTGGTGGACTTAAGAAAAGCATGAGTCAAATGGAGCTTGAACTTATTGACAAGCTACATCAACTAGAAGAAACCATTAACTAACTATTCGATGCTTTAATCTCAAATAAGGAAGGATTTAACAATAATCAATTTAATTGAGAAGGGAACTCACATTCTCATAGGGAAGAAGAAAGTAGAGATGACATGGAAGAAAACCAACTAATTTTTTCATCCAAAATAGTAAGGTTGGAATCTCCAAAATATTCTGGAGAAGATCTTACTGAGTGGTTCCACCGTGTCAACCAATTCTTTGAGTTCTAGGATGCACCCGAAATGTACAAAGTATCACTAGTATCATTTCACATCAAAGGTAAAGTCAACCAGTGGTAGCAATGGTTACGATGAGCTTATAGGGAGGAAGGAAGAATGGTGACTTGATCGATATTTGAGGAAGAGCTGTGGTCTCGATTCAGACCAATAGAATGTGAGGACTTCTACAAGGCATTCTCTCGAGTAAGGTAGATTGGAGTTTTGCGAGAATACCAGAAAGAGTTTGAAAGACTGGGTAATTAGGTGCATGGATAGACACAAAAGGCGATAGTTGGGACATTCATGGGAGGACTCAAGCCTAAAATTGTAGAGGGCATTAGAATGTTTAAACTAAAAACTATAAAAGAAGCTATTAATCTCGCACGAATGAGGGAAAACCAATTTATGTGTCAACAAAATTCATACAGTCATCACAAGACAATTGTGTGCTTTCAGATATGTCTCCTTAATCAAACTCAATCTCATCAATGAAACATCTATAGGCCCAGATGTCAATTTCCAAGAGGGGGTGAATTAAAAATTTAAAAAGTTAAAATGAAAATTTAAGTGCTCGTGAAAGATTATAAAGCCAACTATGTGTTCTATGAACTAAATGCAAAGAGAGAGAATGAACACAGAACAACAAAAAATGTAAGACACAATTTTTATAATGGTTCAATTACAAGTCTACGTCCACTCTTTTCGGATGAATCCACTCACACCGATGATTACTATCTCTTTGTTTTTATGGGTTAAGAAAACCCCCAATACAACTCCTTTTTATAAGGTAAAGGGCAACCACAATACACCTTCTTTTAAGACGGGTGAAGTGAAACCCAATACAATCTTTCTTGCAATAAGTTAAGAGTAACCTTGAGTAAATTTTAGTAAATGAAAATAGAAAGTATATCTCTCAAAAGAATAAATATTCAATGAGTTTAAGCTTTCTCTCACTAAAATAAATATAAATGAAAGTGAAACAGAGAGAATGACTTGATTTTACAGAGGAATGTTTTTTTTGATATTATGCTTAGAATAATTGCACTTCAACCAACCCTTGATTCTTCAAATAGAGCTGAATTTATATCTGATTTTTAATTTCCCCAACGACTTTATTTGATCTCATTAATGACGGTATTAATTGCTTCTGAAGTAACCGTTACTGTTATGATTTGTTGCAGAAGCTCATACCTTTCTTTAGGGTATCGATGTGTTGGGCTCTATTGCTTCGAGTGTATCGATACGTTCTCCAAGGTATCGATATATTTTTACGCAAATTTTGATGAGTTTGTCACGAACGTGTTGATGTGGTCTTCAAGGGTATCGATACATTTGAGTGACCATAAAGACTATCGATACGTTTATCATGGACTCTAAGGGTATCGAAACGTTCCTGCGCGAACTTCAGTTTCTTCGTCACTAATGTATCGATACGTTTGAGCATTCTTCAAAGTTATCAAAATGCTTGAGGCAGGGTTTCGAAACTCGGGCTTGACTGTAACCAAACATGTCCATACCTTTAAGTAGGATATCGATACGTTTGATTCTGGTTATGTTTTCTTGACGCTTTCAATTCCAAATTTGAACTCCTAAAAGACATATTTTCCTTTAAAAAACGATCAAGTGAAATATATGCCTTTTTAATCGTATAATTGTCACTCAATAAAGTTTATATATATATATCACATGTATAAATTATTTTTCTATATATTTTAGCATCATCAAAAACAATCTTTTGCCAATTAAACATATGACATCAAAATATTTTGGGGTCATCAATCGTTCCCTTTTTTGATGATGACAAAACACATATCACATATCAAATAATCAAAATAAGAGCAATATACGTATCATGGTTGTCTCCCCCTTTTTGTCAGCAATCAAACAAGGGAAAATTATAAAGAAGCATAATAGATGAGATGAATATAGTATCAAAATACCAATAAAGATTATCACTCAGAACATGCATAACATCATAATAAGAAAAAAGAAAAAAGAAAAAACTGAATCATCCATAAAAATAATCATCTGAAAAGAGACATCCATAACATCAGAAATAAAAAATCAGTGGGTAGGAGCATCGGCAAAACAATGCTTGACATCAGTAAGCTCATGATCGCTATCCTCGTCAGAGCTAGATGAGTCAACTGGAGCTGGACGAGAGGATGATCCTGTCTTGAATGGTGGATGAGTACTGGCATGAGGAGGACGATAGCCAGAAGGCGGTGGCTCTGGATGAAAAGGGCGAAAATGAGATGGTGGTTGATGACTAGATGGAAGAGGTCGAGAGCCTAAAAAGGATCTTAGAAATGCCCCTATAGAAGGTCCTCGACTACCAATCTCATGAAGAATTCGCTCCTCAACTTCATCCATCTTCATCTACAAATCAGTAAACTGGAGTACCGAATCCTATCATTGTTTATCCACCATCTTCCCTAGAACGTACATCAACTAAAATGCCTCGTTCATCTTGTTGTCAAGTTAATTCACAGCTGTCATGACTATTGACTGAAGGGAAGTGAAGCTATAGGCAAACTGCTCCAATCGATAGTCCAAAGTTGATGCTGAAAGGGACAAAGGAACTAAAACTTGTGGCTGTGAAGGGGGAGGTGCTAGTGGAGCTGTCTCCGTAACAGGTGGTAGAATACCTACTGTATCTTGAGCCTCAATCTACGGTACTGATGGAGGAATAGAAGAAGGAGGAGTAGACTTATGTGGAGGAGGACTACGCACATCCTCTTGTTGTTCTTACTACTACTGCTCTAATCCTGATCCTGATAGAAGGTCTCTCGGAGTATCATCTATCCGAACATCATCACTCTCTCTAAGAGAGAGACCGCCAGTCTACTTCGAAAATCATACACCAGGAGCCTGCTGTTTATAGTGCATCTTCCAAAGAGTCGTCTCATTTAGCATGGTCGACGTAGGCAGAGTCTTACTATCAACACCAATTAATGTCTCTGGGGCCATCTTCCTGATTAACTCTAAAATTGGATACCCATAATGTAAATTGTATCTCTGAGAAGCACCTCTTACAATACTCGAAATCATCTAGTAAGCAAGGTTTGATTGATGATGGGTCATAATACGCTCCATCCACCACATGTCCTCAACTGACATCTCCACAAATTTTCCAGAACGAACATTCAGATTATGGACAACTATCAAATGTAAAATTTGTTCATTCAACTGAAGCTTAGAGGGTTTGTTTTCTACAGTCTGCATACCTGGGTTTTGAAAAATTTTCCTACAGGCCTCAAGAGGGTTGAAATTAGACAGAAAATAGTGTTCTCCCCCTAGAATCAGTCTGAACTATTCTATCAATAACTGTTCATCCACAGCAAACTCAACATTTTGTACCCAATTCCTAAATTTGTTAACCATATTTCTACCAGTGTTCGGGTCTTTGGTGTAAAGATTTGAATAAAACAGTCTAACAAGTTCTGGGTAAAACTCCCCCTTAATGCTCAAAAATGGCAACCAACCAAAACAGGTAATTTGGGCCAAATATGGAAAATGTAACTTGTTCAAAAGTTTGAAATCTATTATCCGACCTGGAGTGATGATTCTATGAGCGAATTGACTCATAAACTTCTCCTGTTGCTCCTGAGAAGTGAATCCCTACGGGTTTGGCTCGTTTGGTATGGTAGAGGAGGATAATTCTACAACTTTTTATTTCTTTCGGCCAGAGGCTGTAGGAATCTTCATGCGAGGCGCCATAGAGAGAGAGAGAGAGGATGAATATGACAATTTTTGATTTTTGAAAGAGACATTTGAGAGAATAAGAGTTGAAAGTGATGGTTTCAAAGGTTTGTAGAGAGAGAGAGAGTAATGGTGAAAGGTTTGAATTTAAAGAAATTGAGGGAAGATGAAGGGTTATGGTGGTTTTGAATCCCAAAGGTTGTGTCCTGAGCTTAAAACGAAGTAATTTTGAGGTTCAATTGCGTAAATGTGTCGATACCTTTTAAGGGTATCGATACGTTTTGATGTTTCCATTCCATGTACGTTGCAAAGGTATTGATATATTTAAAAACGTATCGATACGTTGAGTCGCAAGACTCTGTATCTCCGTCTCAAAGGTGTCGATATCTCTTAAAAAGGTATCGATACGTTGAGTTATTATATCAGCACATTTTAAGAGTATCAATACGTTAATGAAACGTGTCGCTACGACAAAAGAGGTATTGATACGAGAAAAAATTTTAAACGGAAAATTAAGTAGAAACTAGTAAATATCGATACACATATTTAACAAACACATAATATATTGATATAAAAATTAAACAAATCAAAGAAGATATTGAAACATAGTTAATTAACACACATCATTCTAAGATTATTTCTTAAATAGGACAATCGAGTTTTATCCAAAGGTTTTGTGAAAATATATACTAGTTGATTTTCAATGTTTATGTACTCAATACACACATCATTCTTTTGAATATGATCATGGATAAAATAATGTCGAATTTCAATATGCTTGGTACATGAATGATGTACTGGATTCTTGTGAGATTAATAGCACTAGTACTATCACACATAATGGGAATCCTATCTATATGCATGCCATATTCAATCAATTGATGCTTGATCCATAAGAGTTGTGCATAATAACTACTTACAGAAATATATTCAGCTTCAGTGGTTGATAAACCAACATAATTTTACTTTTTACTCATCTATGTAACTAATGCATTCCCTAAAAAATGACATGCACCACTCGTGCTCCTTCTATCCACTTTACAACCCCCAAAATCAGCATCTGAAAAATCTTTCGGATCAAATAAACCATCATTGGGATAAAATAATCCCAAGTTAGGTGTGCCTCTAAGATATCGAAAAAATTTTTTTACCGCACTCAAATGAGATTATTTGGGGTTAGATTGAAATCTAGCACATACACATACACTATAGAGGATGTCTGGTCTAGATGCAGTGAGATACAATAATGATCCTGTTTAGAGGAAAATATAGGGGTGACACGTGGATGCTATGTCAGCAAGACATATGCAGGTGGTCAGGGGTAATCTTACACAGCTCCGTCTCAGATACACCTCGCCTCAGGTATCTCCCTGTTCAAGGAATACACGATTTTGGATAAATTTTGTCCTGATAATCCTTCTTCTTAGGGATTCTATAGCCCTAGTGATTTTCGCCCTAGGTAATCAACATCCTAGGAGAATTAATGGCACCTCAGGATTCACCATCTCAGGCGTCATGAAGACTGAAGTTCCTTCTCAGGCATGACGCTGTCAGCCACAGCATGTCTCAGGCGTCCAGCAGCATCAACTGGGACAAGTCATCCCCCTATAGACCTGGATAGCTTCTCAGAGGAACCATCTCAGGCCCAAAATCTTTCAACAACCAATCTACAGGCAATCCCTGATCAGGGCGAGAATTCTTACACAGATTATCAGTAGACATGTGCCCCCTTCTTCAGATTAAAAATAAAAATAGTTACTGACAGTTGGCCCTTTAAATGCACTCATCTCATCCTCTGATCATTTTTTCAGATGATGGACGGTGTCAGGCCTGTACTCCTACAGATGTGTCAGCATCATTAATAAAATTTGACTGCATACTGCCCTATATCAAACATTACATCCTTCTCATTCTCCGATGCCAAACCACTGTTCAGGAGCGAGGTACTATATAAGGCAACTTTCTTCAACAAAGATGGGATTGGCTCTCTCTCGGATTTTGGTTGAAATCTCACTGAAAGTTTGTATTTCAAATATACACTGATAGAATCGAAGAGAGAAAAAGAGAGCCTGATTATCATCGTTTCCAACCATTTTTGTTTGGTAGCCTTTGGGTATAGATTCTACACACTTTTCTCCTATTTTAAGCCATTTTTGATTTTCTCTCTCTTGCTTTCGTCAGAAGTCTATTTCTTTTTTCTTCCACATTATTTCTGACTTAGGTATCAGAGTTTCTCCACTGAAAACCCCTTCTTGCGTCACTCTATAGGTGTTTGTTGTCTTTGTAGGCTTAGAAGATGGAGCCTTATCAAAAATAGCCACACTTTCAGTCGCTCTTCGATGAAAAAATCTCCGTTCAATAACAGTCACATCGCCCTCATACCTCACCAACTAAGTCATTCCTCGTTGACTGTGAGGAGGGTCCATAGACAATTTGCGTACCAACAACTAACGTCGTCTGTGGGAATTAAACAAAAAGCAGTTGAAGCACCGTGCATAGAGGAAGAAGGGAGGAAGAAATATTTTCTGAAAATTTTTTACAGATTTTTCCTTAAGAAAATTTTTTAAATGGCCGAATGAAGACAAGGTAAAGGAGGCTCTCATGAAATGCTGCCCAGGGAAGAAGGAGGGCCCCACCCATATGTGAAGGACCCTGGCCTGGGGATGAACATATAGAATAGATGAGTTGCTATCTAGCTTGGCCAAAGCATTGGAAAAGAAACTCTTGAAAATTAGACGCCAGTTATTTAGAGAACCAGTAGGTCCAGGAGGAAAAAAAGAAACGTTGTTTCTTTTTGAAGGATGAGAAATCTGAGTTTCCCGAGGCGATTATAAGAAGAAGATTCAAAACTTTGGACAAGTGTGTGGAAATATGTCCGTATTCAAGTTAACAGCCCAACAGAAAGAAAAGGCTAAAGTTACGAAAGTATCAATGTATGAATTCGAAGCGCTATAGGACGTTGGTCTCCCCCTCAAAATCTATGAAGAACAGAAGTAGAAGAAAAATGACGATGAAGGACACCACCGAAAGATGAATGAATGGGTGGAGGAGTGCTAATTAGCTCCCATCGATATGAGGTGTCATCTCAACAAAAAGCGTACCCAGGAGAGGAAAACAATAACAACCGATGATAAGAAGAAAATAGAAGACTGCATAAGGAAAATACTATAGAAAATGGGATTATAGAGTACCCCTGCTCAGGGAAAGGGGTTATAAAATAAGGAGATTCCTTTTTTTGTCTCCACTTCTCCCCTATCAAAGAAAATTTTATCATCACGCCTTCCTGAGAAGTTTCAGATGCCTCAGATAACCATCTGCTCTGAGAAGGCTGATCCCTCTTCGTATATAAGCTCATTCCGAGAAGCGATGCTAACGTAAGGATTGACGGAGTTACAAATGTGCTGGCTCTTCTATTTGACTCTAGAAGAGCCAATCAGGCACTGGTATAAAAGATTGTCACCCGTTAGCGTCCACAGTTTCACTCAACTGGTGACTATCTTCGAAAAGGAGTTCGAAGAGATGCTAACAACTAGCTACAACCTGAGTACATTGGGAGATGCCTGGATACCCCCATATAGGAGAGGACCCTGGCAAGATGATCAGAGGAGTGGTGGAAGAAATCATCAACAGAATTCTAAGAACGATCGCAAGAATGCAGGAAGAATCAACAAGCAATATAAGGATCATTTTTTCGAGCCTCGAGAATAAAAAGGACATAAGACTCTTTTATTTTTCAAAGAAAATCCACGCAAAAGAACTCAAAGGGTGGTTGCATGAGAAAAGAGAGCCTTTTTATCAAAGTACAGCCCCTGAGAGAGTCTCTTCTTAGGTTTGGCATCTTTAAAAATGGCTACCTACTTATTTTTCACATGAATAAAACAGGCTACTTATAAAGTCTTCTCAGATCTTTATTCTTTTTTTACTAATACTTTCCTTTTAAAAGTAATAAGGTTGGCTATGACTGTAAAATCCCTTAAACACCAGTTGAAGACAAAAGACCCTGACCGTCTCAGGTACCGTAAACCCTCATTCCTCAATCAGGCATCCTCAGCGTTTAAGACCTGATTCGAGTTTGGGGCGTGATAAACCCTGAACGGGATAGGTATATCAGAAGACCTTGATCGTATCAGGTATCGTAAGCCCTCATTCTCTAATCAGGCATCCTTAGCGTTTAAGATTTATTTCGAGTTTGGGACGTAGTAAACCCTGAATAGGATAGGTATATCAGAAGATCCTGACCGTCTTAAGTATTATAAGCCCTCATTCCCTAATCAGGCATCCTCAGAGTTTAAGACCTGGTTCGAGTTTGGGGTGTGATAAACCCTGAATGGGATAGGTATATCAGAAGACTCTGATCGTCTCAGGTACCGTAATCCCTCATTCCTCAATCAGGCATCCTCAGCGTTTAAGACCTGGTTCGAGTTTGGGACATGATAAACTCTGAATGGGATAGGTATATCAGAAGATCCTGATCGTCTCAGGTACCGTAAGCCCTCATTCCCAGTCAGGCATCTTCAGTATTTAAGACCTGGTTCAAGTTTGAGGCGTGATAAACCATGGTTAGGCCAGATCCTTTAAGGTTAAGGTTGACGGGAGGCTGTAAAATACTTAACACTTGATCATTTTGAAGACCCCATTTGAGTCAGGTACCGTAAGTCCTGGGTCATATCAGGCATCTTTAGTGAATAAGGCTTGGTTGAATAAGGCGTGATAAACCCTGATCAAATTGGGACCTAAGACTTGAAGACCCTTAAAAACCCCTAATCTTAATCAATTGTTCCTTTAATTCGAAGTAAAACCGAATTTAAAGCCTGCACCCAGATGGATTCCTACCCTCACTCTGAAAATTCCACCACTTTGTCTTTTGACTCAGGGTGCAATAGGAAAAGTTTATCTGATAGGTTGGGGGATGAAGCTTCTTCTTCGCCAAGTGTCGCCCGGGAAGAGGGTACGCGTTCCTGGGGGGGAAGTAAGTTGTATGGTCCCTAACTCTAGCCATTCAGGTTGTGTTTTGATTTTGCAAACATTAAAGTCAAAATATCGAGAATGCATAATGCATGAAAAAGGAGAAGAATCTGTATTCATTCAAAAATTTTGAGTACAAAAGAATAATTGCGTACAAATATGAATACAAAATATTATAAGGCTAAAAATACTGAAAGGGGAGCCGGTCAGAGGTCCTTGAGGTTATCTTCTTCTTTTTCACTAGATGAGATGTCTTGAACAGTTGTCTCATCCAAAGGAGCCAAAGGAGGATCCGGATTCCCCGCCCTCTGAGCAGGTGGGACTTGTACCCCGATTAGTTCGATGACGTCAGGAAGGAGTGTCCGTTGTTTGTTCACCTAAGGCCCCCAAAACCTCCCGACCCAGTCGATTAAATAACCAGTCAAATTTTAGGTCTAGGTATTCTTGAAGAAAGAGATGACTCGTCAGGTCCAGACCATCATTAATCCCCCGGTCATATTGCGATTCAAGCTGGGTCGAGACCTCTTCTTCCTCTTTTTGAATTGCTTCCAGGGACTTGATTTTCTCCCTTAGCTGCTTCTCTAGCATCTCACACTCCTCTGACACCCGGTTCAAGTCATCGATAGACTTTGCATATGACTTCTTCAATCAGACCTCCTCAGATTTAACTGATTAAAAGAGATCGGTCAGTTGATAGCATTTTCCCATGAGGCTCTATATCTCCCCTTCTAGTCAGTCGTTATCAATTCACAATGCCTGGTTTAAGGCCTCAGTAGACGAAAGTTTTTTAGTCAGGATTTGCTTTTTTTTTCGTCCACTAGGAGCTCTCAGCCTCTAGAGCAGAAACCTTTGCTTTCAGGTTTGCTTCTTTCCTTGCTGAATCCTGCTGTAGTTTGGTCAGTTGTTTTTGGGCCCTTTTCTCCAACTGCCTGATTGATACCGAGGCTTTTTCACTGACCTTTATTGCTTGCTGGAGTTCCTTCATGAACAAGTCCAGCAAGTATACATTCTACATAAGAAAAAATGGATAATTTAGATATTATATTAACCAAGGTAAAAGTTTGAAGTGATAATTCGTGAGGTATAACAGCTTATTCTATGTGCATGTATGCTCATGCATTCGAGAGCATTGCTAGCAGAGATGCTCCCTATTATATCCACCTTCTCAGGAGGAATGACTTGCCGGGCCCTGTTTACTAAATGGAGGAGGTATCCAAAATTCTCTCTCTTCTTGTCAGGGAGATCATCCCACTGAAGTCTGTTTTTACTCGAGTCATTATCATCCGAGAAGAGCAAGATGGGGCCATCTCCTTCTATCGGGTCTTCATCTCGGTTAGAATCACCCCCCCAGCTTGACTGGCTTCCTTCGACCTATCCATGAGTCTTTTTCTTCTTCCTGGAATCTTCGATCTCCTCTTCTAATGGTCTTTTGCCTTTGTCTTTATGAAGAGGAGGATCTCTCTCTTGAGGATGTAATCCCCCTTCGGGGGTCTTTTTCTCGGTTAGGATCCCCTTTTTTTTAAGGCGATCAGAGGACATTCTTTGGGCACCCAGAACCTCAGATGCCTTGGATCCTGCCCGAGACAACAGCCCTTGCAAGATGTCTGTCACTTTCTTTCTCCTCCCTTCCAGGGACCTTCAGTCCTCACGGCTGAAGATGATCGATAATTTCTGGTCAGAATCCACAAAGAGTCATATTCAAGATTAAGATAAGGAAGATTTACCTTCATTCATATCCGTCCGGGCCTTTGAGAGCTCACATCGAGTGGCGAACAGGTAGGCCAATTGCAATTTGATCAGATTCTCCCCGTTCAGAAGATATCTATTGTCTGTGGTAGGAAGGCTCAACTAAACGTTTGCCACATTGATCGGAATGTTAGGATGATTCTTCCCTACTTCTGCACAAAATATTTAATCAGCAGACAGCATTACCAAAGACGGTTTCTTTCTCAAGACAGGAACGTTACCTTTCTCCTAGAAGGATCAAGGGAGGGGACTAGGAATATTGTCAGTTACCTCTCAGCTGGTGATGAACCAGCGATCCTTCTAATTTTTGCTCAATGAAGGATTCTCTTTAATTTTTGAATGAAACTTGAGCGAATCTGGAGGTAATACTACTTAGGGTACTGACTCGTGTTCTTCTTAAACAGGTACATATGTAACACTTTGTCTGGGGTGGGAATTGGTTGCCCCGCCCTCACATTCAGGATAAAGAGCCCAGCTATAATTCTCCAGCTGTTCAAGGTGAGCTGACATGGAGGCACCCCGAACGACTCAAATATTCTGGTAAACTAGGGCTGCAAGGGGAGACGGGCACCTAGCAGCAGGTGTTCTTCATTCAGGGCCATCTCCCCGGGGGCCAGGACACTAAGGATTTTCTTCGGTTGGGAGACCCTGAGTTATATGCTGTTCCAGATTTGGAAAAATTACCTATAGGCCCAGAGATCTGCCACATTTATAGTAGAGGGAAATCAGTCCGTCTCGTTAGGCCCTTTGCTTTGGGCCTGCTCAAAAACGTTTTTTTCATAGGCGCCCTCTTCTTGACCAATAATCGGGTCACTGGATGATTCCATTCTTGCTCGGGTGACGTCTGACAAATGACCAAATTTATCTAGAGTTTTCTTGACCTACAACAAAAATACAAGAAAACAAGCAAGAGCAGTGAAAGGACAAAGAAAATAACAAGAAAAAACTCTGATGGCAGAAAAACGTGAGAAATTTGAAGATGAAGATTTTGTGAAAGTGACAGGGGAAAAGGGGATATTTATAGATGGAGAGAGGTGATCCCAGTCGTTAATCTAAATGGACAGGGAGTCGCCACGTGTCTCTGACCATAAATGCCCCCATAAGGATCGAGGAACCGTCAAAGCCCCTCAGTAGTGCTTCAACATGTAGCGCATCCCCAGTTAAGCATTCAAAAATCGTTTAGTACGCGAGGAGTCGCCTTCTCAGGGACATCTGTTAACAGATATGACGTGACTTTTGACAGGGACAATTAATAAAGACGGAACGGAGACCCAGGCAGGACATATCCTCAACAGTATAACGGCTCTGTTAGAAGAAAGAGAAGGGATCTCAGGGACCGTGAAGCTTTCGCAACACGATAATCGTCTTAGGGACCATGAAGTTTTTGTGCCACGCCAACGGCCTCAGTGATTGACCACTCCTCCAGTCAATTGGACTCACCTGAGTCGGTATTTCTTCCCTGGGATGGATCATCTCAGGCATAATTTTCTAGCACGAGCCTTACTGGTCTCACACCAGAAACTGGGAGACTGGATGTTTGGAGGAAAATGTAGGGGTGACATGTGGATGCCCTATCAATAAGGCACATGCAGGTGATCAGGGGTAATCCTACACAGCTCCATCTCAAATATACCTTGCCCCAGGTATCTCCCTACTCAGAGAATACACGGCTCCAGACAAATTCTGTCCTGGGAATCCCTCGTCTCAGGGATTCCATTTCCCCAGTGAGTTTCATCCCAGGTAATCAACATCCCAGGAGAATTAATGGTACCTCAGGATTCTCACCGCCGTAGGTGCCATGAAGATTGAAGCTCCTTCTTAGGTATGGTACGATCAGTCACAGCACGCCTTAGGCATCCAACAGCATCAACTGAGACAAATCGCCTCCCCAGAGACCCGGATAGCTTCTCAGAGAAATCATCTTAGGCCCAGAATCTTTCAACAATCAATTGTCAGGCAATCCCTGATCAGGGCGAGAATTTCTACACAGAGTATCAGCAGATATGTTCCCCCTCCTTCAGATAAAAAATGAGAATAGTTATTGACAGTTGGCCTCTTAAATGCACTCGTCCCATCCTCTGACCATTTTTTCAGGTGATCGAATGGTGTCAGGCCTGTACTCCTGTAGATGTGTCAGTATCATTAATAAAATTCGGCTGTACACTGTCCTATATCAGACGTCACATCCTTTCCATTCTCTGATGCCAAGCCATTGTTCTGGAGGGAGGCACTATATAAGGCAACTTTCTTCAACAGAGATAGGGCTGGCTTTCTCTCAAATTTTGATTGGAACCTCACCGGAAGTTTGTACTTTAAATATACACTGATAGAATCGGAGAGAGAAAAAGGGAGCCTGATTATCATCATTCTAACCATTTTCGTTTGGTAGCCTTTGGGTATAGATTCTACACACTTTTCTCCCATTTCAAGCCATTTTCCGTTTTTTCTCTGTTGCTTTCATCGGAAGTCTATTTCATTTTTACTTTATATTATTTCTGACTTAGGCATCGGAGTTTTCTCATCAAGAACCCCTCCCTGCGTCACTCCATGGGTGTTTGTTGTCTTTGTAGGCTTAGGAGGTAGAGCCTTATCGGAAACAGCCACACTTTCAGTCGCTCTTCGGTGAAAAAATCTTTATTCAACAACAACCATATCATCCTCACACCTCACCAACTGAGTCATTCCTCGTTAATCATGAGGAGGGTCCATGAATAATTCTCGTACCAAAAGATCCTATCATACCTCTATAAAGCTTAGGGTCAACAACCTTACCTTACTCATCTTTATCCAAAGAGGTGGATGAACTCATAGGTGTATCCACATGTTTATCATCTAGAAGTTTGAATTTCTTCAAAAAATCTTTAACATATTTTGATTGGGAGATGTAAATTTTGTCCAAAGTTTGTTTAATTTATAATCTCAAAAAAAAAATTTAATTCTCTCATCATACTCATTTCAAATTTATTTCTCATTAACTTTAAAAATTCTTCACAAAGTGAATCATTTGTACTTTCAAAAATTTTATCATCAGCATACACTTATACAATGAGTATGTCATTATCTTTTGTTTTAACAAAAATATATTTTATCAACACTCCCCCTATCAAAATCATTTTCTAACAAAAATTTATTAAGTCTCTCGTACCAAACTGTAGGAGCTTGATTCAAACTATAGAGAGCTGTAGTTAATTTGTAAACATGGTTTGAAAATTTTTTATTTTTAAAATTGGGAGGTTGCTCAACATAAACTTCTTTATTTAGAAAACCATTTAAGAAAGTACTTTTCACATCCATTTGAAAAAATTTAAAATTTTTAATACAAGCAAAGGCTAAAAGAATTCGAATGGTTTCTAATCTAACCACGGAAGCATATGTTTTATCATAGTCTATCCCTTCCTCTTGGCTATAGCCTTGAGCAACAAGCCTAGATTTATTTCTAACAATGTTCCATGCTCATCTAGTTTGTTTCTAAACACCCACTTAGTACCTATGATGAAATAATCACTAGGTTTAGGAACTAAGTCCCAAACTTGGTTCCTTTGGAATTGATTTAGTTCCTCTTGCATAGCCATTATCCAATCCTCATCCAATAATGCGTCATCGATTTTATTTGGCTTTAAGTGAGACACAAATGCAAGGTTTTGTATTTTTTCAAGATTTTGAGGAACCTTTCTTGATGCTTTCCTAGTTTTGATTCCTTGAGAGGGATCACCAATGATCAACTCTCTAGGATGGTGAGATGCATACTTTCAAGTCTTTGAAAGTTCCTTAGAATTAGTCTATATATGCTCTTCATGCTTCTCATTAGGATTCTCAAACAACCTCAAATCATTCATCTTATTTGTCACATCTATCTTATCAAACTTCTCTTTAGCAAGCATTTTTATCACATCAGGTTCTAACTCATCAAAAGTAATATGCATAAACTCTTCCACAACCTGAGTTCTTTTGTTATACACTCTATATGCTTTGCCCTTAGAAGAATAACCTAGAAAGATACCCACATCTGATTTAGGCTCAAATTTTCTAATATTGTCTTTGGTGTTAAGGTTGTAACAAGTGCATCCAAAGACTTTAAAGTGTTTTATTTTAGGTTTTCTTTGATAGATTAACTCATATAGAGTCTTTCTTAGGAATTTCCTAATCAAAACTCTATTGGAAATGTGACAAACTGTGTTTATCACCTCAGCCCAAAAGTATTCAGGTAACTTGTACTCATTGAGTATGGTTCTACCCATCTCTTGCAATGTTCTATTCTTTCTCTTAGCTACCCCATTTTTGTTATGGTGTTTTAGGTGCAAAGAAATTATGTGTGACCCCCTTCTCATCACAAAAAAACTTAAAGTCTTGGTTAACAAACTCTCCACCTTGGTCACTTCTAATCTTAACCAAATGATAACCAAACTCATTCTGAATTCTCTTAGAAAACTTTTTAAATGCATCAATTGTGTCACTCTTGTTATTTAAGAAGAATACCCATGTGAACCTAGAATAGTAATCCATAATGACATATGCATAATGCTTTCCACCAAGTGACGCAACTTTATTTGGATCAAAAAGGTCTATATGAATGAGTTCGAGAGGTTGGATATAGAAATGACATTTTTGGGCTTTAATAATCTCCTGACTTGTTTACCTTTTTGATATGGTTCACATGTCTTGTCCTTGGCAAACTTGAGACTAGGAAGGTCCTCTAACATGTCATACTTTGATAATTTTCTAATGAGGTCCATACTACAATGCCCTAACCTTCTATACCACAACCAAGAATCATCACTTAACACTTATAAGCATACAAAAGATTCACTATCAATTTTATCTAGCTCAATGACATACACATCTCCTGTCCTAGAAGCATATAAAATTCTATTCTTATCATTATCAAAAATATCACATGCATTTTTAAGGAACATGGCATTATACCCAATATCACATAATTGAGAAATACTTAGCAAAATATCCTCTGAAGATGCCTCGATGATCTCTTCTTCTTCTTCTTTAATTTTAGTACTCTTGAGAGCCACATTCTTTTTTTCGCCTTCTCTGTCATCATATTCACTTCTGCTTGTTTCTAACTCGTATGTCATTAATGACCCAAGCAGGTCTTCGAGTGGGAGCTTGCTGAGGTCATGAGCTTCTTTGATGGCAGTGACCTTAGCTTCTCATATCTTTGACAGACTCTATAGTATCTTATTTACTATGTTTATATTTGAGTAAACCTGACGAAAGCTTTCAAATCGTTAGTAATGTCTGTGAACTAGCATGCTTATTTTCAAGGTTCTGACTCTACTAGTTCCCTCGTGGATAACCTTAAGCATGTCCTACTTTCAAACACATTATACATCTACACTTTCGAACACGTTCAAACCTACAACTTCAAACACATTCTAATATTACATTTTTGAACATGTTATAAACTTATACTTTTGAACTATTATCAAAATAATAGACTTTCAAATAAAATACTAGGCAACACTTTCAAACACATGAAAATAAATACATTGTCAAATCGTTGATGGCTCAAATTTAGACTAAAACACCAAAGTAAGCTACAACACCAACAACTCAATCTATGAGTTCTGAAATTCAAACGTCAAAAATTAGCATGAAATTAATGAAACTCATGGGATTTATAGATCTTTAGACTATCGAACATCTAGTTAAAGTAATCTAAAATTGGTTTTGTAACTATCAAACAAAATTCAAGTGAGTCCGTACTGTCCGTAGAGAGACATTGAGTCAAAGAACATGTCATAAACAAATAAAATAGAAGGAAAGGTTTTTTCACTTTTATTTTTAATTTTGGGGGTAAAATTATCCAAAAATAAAGTCATTGGTTAAATTGGTATAGTTTTTAAAGGTAGGTCATTTGGGTCAAAATAATAAAATAAGGGTGATTTAAGTACTTTTCCCAAAACCTATAGTAAATCTCACATTAGTTTCTAAGAAAATAATACTGAGAAATGATATTTAAGATGATTTTGTTGAGAGAACAGTTGTCAAAAATTGTATACGCTTTTGAACTTTTTAAAAAATAAAACTTAGTTTGAAAATTGATATGCAAATAGTTCAAAAGTTACTTAATTCAAAAATCATATGATATACTTAGTTTGAAAGTTATATAATTGTATTTAGTAAGAAAGTTGCATGGTCATATTCAATTTGAAAGAAAGTTATATATAATAGTTTAAAAGTTTGTATTCACATAATTTGAATATGTTTTACTCTTATTTTGAAAGTGTGTCACACTTAGTTCGAACGTAACATGTATTTACACTTCCTATCATCGCCACTACTCACTTAATTTCTTCCTCTTCTTTCCAAATCTCGTTCTTTTTCCTTTTTAAACTTTCAAATTCTATCAACCCAGTTTTCTTTCCAATCACTATCTTCAACTAGACCATTTTCTCCTTTATTCTCAAATCCATTTAATTTTTGAATTTCCATGGATTTTTTTGCTGGACTGCATTGGCTAATCACATTCACACCGAACCTTTAGTTGAATCAGCATTATTATTATTATTATTAGGGAAAATCTGCTTCTCTTTCTTTGTCTGGCACACGGAGAAGCCAAAATAAGAGGTACTCTTCCATGCTACCATTTGAAAATCTTACGTATGAACAATGAAACAAAAGTTTTTATTTTTATTTTCCATTCTTTATGGTTGTTTTTCAAGTTTTGAAAAAGAAGGACAGTGACTTGTATTTATTATGAAGAATTGGACAGAAAAATATAATGTTCTTGTTGCTTTCTTTATTCTGTGGAGGACTTGCTTATGGGTTTTGGTGTTTATTTTCGTTATTCAGTTATTTTTTTCTTAACTTTGAATTATTTGATTCTATAAAGAATAATAATCTTGTTAATTGATGAACATTGCTGCTTTTGAAATAATATATGATATTCAATTAAACATTCAAACTCCAAATTCGTTGTACTGTATTACGTGGATTGGCATCTGTTTTTCCTAGTTTCATTGTGAACCTCATGTTTAGAGCCCAAGGGTATAACAGTATTTTTATAATTTTTCGTACGTGCAATTTTATTCGTATCATACACAATATACACAACAGCATGATTTTGTAATTTTTTTGAGAGGATTTAATTAAGATCTTTCATTTTTGGCAGATTTTGATCGACCAAAGAGGGTGGTTTAGTCAACCGATATCTTGAAGGCTTCCTTTAGAATTTACGATTTCAGATTCGGTCGATCAAAAGGGGTGGATCGATCGACTAATATTTTGAGGCTCTCTGACTTTTAGGGTGCCAAAATTCGATCGACCAAAAGGGGTACTTCAGTCGATCTAAAAATTTAAAGCCTCTGACTTCTAAAGGATCGAAGGATTCAGTCAATTGAAGAGGGTGCTTCGATCGATCGAAGTTTATAAAATGATAATTTTACCCTCATTTCAAAGCCTCTCCTTTATTTTTTTAGGAGAAAAATGGTAATTTTACCCCTTTTCTATATAAGGGCCGAAACCCCCTCCTTCTTTATGATTTTTTTCTTCTTTTCTTCTTTCCCTTTACTCTCACATTTCTCTCCTCTGCTCTTCACAACCCAATACTTCATTTTCATTCATTGCTTTCTTATCACATTCCCCATTTTAAACACTCTACTAGATTCAATTTGTCGCCATAAGCAAGGAAAGCGCAAAGGGGAAAGCTAGGGTTTTAAGAGCAATTTTGGGATTTTCTAACTTTCGAGTGAAACCGAGAAAAATCGATGATACCACAAGATTCATAGCATTGTTCCTAACTTGTTTGTGTATTTTATTTTATGTTTTAGTTGATTTTTATGGAATGGGTTTACTATGCATTTATAAAAATTTTGTTAGATTTATCGCACGTATTTTAGTTTTTATGTGTTATTCGAGTTGTAGTGAAGTCAAGAAAGTCATATTAAAAATACAAATTCAGGAATTTTAGTTTAATGTGAACAGTAACTAGAATTACTGTTCCAATGAGTACATAGGATCCACTTGTCGTAATAACGAAAATGAGTAAAATTATGTTAATTTAGTTATAATGTGGGTTCTTAGCATTGATATTTTGGGCGATTATGCGACATGAGGGATTAAACCAATTTTAAGAAAATATAGGTTAACATGCATTGTACGCATTCGAGTCACATGTGTATATTAGAATGCATATTAATATATATTTGGATACTTATGTTTAGTCGACGAAGCGTGAGCTAGGTATCTGCGTGACATACTGAGAAACGAGAGAAATTAGGAAGTGTACACCCTCCCTAACCAGTGAGTGGGTATTTTACGCTTTTACTATTTAAAAAATAATTTCTGATAATAATATGTAAAAATTTGATCAATGGTATTACTTTTATTAATATTGTTTTGGTTTTATGTACACTTGTTTTACATGAGCAATGGCCAACGATCGAGTATAAGATGTTTATACTTTGATGATGATATATGCGTGATGATACGGTCAATAGGCCAAGTTTTATGTTTGTTATATGATGATACGACCAGTGGGCCATATTTTTATACTTGTTATGATGACGGCAATGAGAGATGGGTTTATACATTGGTGGTGATAGCCATATGGATCGGGATTATTTACTGTAGCTACAGGGGAGGTAGTCTAGGGTCAGCCTGATAGAGAGGTCGCCTAGGTGAGTGGAGACTTCATAGGTGGGGGTGATGTATGGAGTTATATTATTGTATTAAAAGTTATGTTTCGATCACCTGTGAGTCTCATCGGGTTAGTCATGGATGTCACCCCGTGACTAATTCGAGATGAACGTCAGTGGTGGGCATATTTTCTATAAAACCCTACATATTTTATTTCTTGTATTTAAAACTATATTTTATAAAATAGCATGATTTTATTGCATATAAAACCCAATGATGGTCTTGAGATACCCGGTGCTAGAGTAATCTCCGAGAAAGGCAGTCAGCCCAATGATTTTTGATATATAATTTGAGGTTTTGAACTAAAAGAATTGATTTTCATCGATTGTATCTAAATTATTTTAATTATGCTCTTAAATTTATAAATTAAGGATTATTTATTTATTGTTTACCTTTAGTTCACTCATGAAGTATACTCCTGTATACTCACCCCCTTCACTTTCCAGTTTTAGGTTCGATTAGTTAGCAACAATCGGTGGTGGTAATTCTTCTAGGATTGAGGATCTGAGGTATACTTCTGAAAACTGACTCATTTAGAAAGGTCATAGTCCACTAGAGCTATTTTTTTTATTTGAACTGTATTTTGTTCATATAATAGAAACAAATGTATAACTAGTTGGATATTGTTTTTGATTTGCTTGAGATCTAATACCTTTATACTTTGATGATTTTTTTTGTGGAAAAGGATTGAAATATTCTCTATAGAAGAGTTTATGGTTTCTTGAAATACTTTGAAGTTTGGATGGTTGGTTGGATTTGATTTTGAAAGTGTTGCATATCGATTTTAGAAACAGGTTTTATACAAGCCTTACAGGCTCATAGAGTGTATTTTGGTGATTGAATACACTTTGGGGTTCTGCGATGATTGTCACATGTGGGATCTACGAGTTGTGACGTGACATTCATCTAATGGGTTTTTGTCAAATAATAATTTTTATTATCTCTGGTTGTCCTTTAAGCTCAACATCCAACTATAACATTGTTTGAACTATCAACATTTGGTACTAAAGACTAAATTTTGTTAATTTCTTTGTTTCTAATGAGGTTAGGTGTTTACTCATATTTTTTTAGTGGGTACTAAAATTAAGCTAACATGTTTCAGGGAAACTTATCATCAATGAGTTTCTTTCTGTCCAGTTTCTTGTTCAATATAAATTCTGTACTGGATATATTTCATTATTAAATGTCAGGATAAGTCAATTTTTCTTTTTCAGTAATATTTAGGTGGTATTATAAAATCCCAATAAATGAATTGATATGCTTTTTTAGTCAAAATTGACATTGTTTAGTCAATATTGGACACTCGTGGCAAATTATAGTCAATTATTCTGCTGGTTCTTGGCATTTTGGAAGATGTAAATGTTTTTTTTAGGAAACTTTGGTGTATGTTTTGCAAAACTAAAGTATTGAATGATTAGGATGCAAATTTTTTAAAATGAGTGCATATATTTGCTAGTGGAGGTTGGTTAGAACATTGTAGGTCTTGTGTAATATTGGAAGCAATTATGTGCTTTTAATGTCTTGATTGTGCAATTTTGTCAGTCGTAATTTCTTTCTTAACAAGCATTTGTAAAAAACCACCCGAGGACATGTTCACTTAACAAGTCCTAATATATAGTGCTTCATACTTGCCTCAAACTATTGCCTAACTGGGTTTTGCAGCAATCCACTTTGTTATCCTTTTACTTCTAGCATCAAACTTTCTTCCCCTCATGAAATAGATGGTTCTTTCTTTGCTGCCTAACTTATCATGTTAAAGGGACTGAGGCTACGAGTAGGTTTTCGTGGTGGGTTAACTCCTAAGACACTAAAACATTGGAAACTTCATTGGGATTCACTTTCTTTATTTTGGCAAGTGATTTCTCCACCAACTATATATCTGTATTTTGTGTAACGAATCTGGCATAGGTTATAGAGTGATCAAATTCAGAGGCTTTTCTGGTGAAACAAGAGCCGTTCTTTGATAGACAAGACAGTGTAGCTTATGTTGAAAATTTTTTTTTAAGTGGATGTTTTTCTTCTCCTAGACTTATTAACTTAACGGATTTCAGTACTAGTTTAAGAAGCAAAAGTAGATGAAAGTTCTATACATTTCAAGACGATCACAAAAGAAAGTAATTAGGTGGATACGTGAAAAATTCATTTGTTTATTTCTGTTAACTTAAAATATGGTTAATGGGTTAAATGGGTATGTTAGTCCAACAACTAGTGTTAGGGAATGAGCTGGCTATCGATATGTGGTGTAAACTGATAAATTTCACATGTATTTGCTTCCACGCCACTAACCACTATCGAAAATTCTATATGGGTCACCTCCTTGACATCTAAAAATAATTCAATTTTATGGTCACTTAATCAATCCATTGGTAATATTGTTAAGTAATTTCTAATCTTAATTTCATATTTTAATGAAATTAAGAGTAAGATTTACTATGTATTTAGGAATTAAGTTTAATTTTAAATAACTAAGAATACATTATATAAAGTTTAAAATGAATGAATTTAAGAATGAATTGTAAGATATTATAATTGATTTTGTGGAAATAGTATTAGACAGTGAATTGAAAACCCAAATTAGGTTATGGATTAAGTGATAAATGTGGTTATCAGAAATGACCATAGGGTTTTATTGATAAAAATTAGATAAATAACCTGAAATAGATTTGAGTTTAATGGATAGTTGTTCATTAGGAAAACTTGAATTAAGATTCATAATTATCATATATAGGTTTAATGGTATCATATGAGGTATAGAAATTAACATGGTTATTGGTAATGATAAAATTAGGCATTTGTTACAGGGATGAGGATTCACTTGAAGTGAGAAATTTTAGAGAGTGCTTATTTTCCCTTTCATATAAGTGGACTTTAAACTGTTTTCCATTTTCTTTAAAACGATTATATAATTTAAATGTCTTCAATATTTTAGAAATATAGTCATTTGTTTTCGCTTCCTATTTCATAAATACATGAATAAATGAACTATGATGAGTTTTATGATGTTATGAGATCCAATATACCAATATGACTTGGTTTAATGAGATTGAATGATTTTATTTACATACTTATGATCATTTATTTAAGATAAATATGGAATATATATTGATATGGTCTGCATGATATTTTATTTTATGATATTATAATCAAAGAACTAGATTATTTATTTTATTTTATGATATTATGATTAGAGAGCCAGTTATAACTAAAAGATATTAGTAACGTAGAATGAACCTAGGAAATACGTAAGTTTCTCGTAAAATGATCATATTATTATTATACACTAGGTAAATCACTAATAGTCTGAGGATTCCTCAGTGTCAAAGTAATCACCGGAAGAGGATGGCCAACTCAAGAATTTTTAAATAAAGCATGTCATAGGTTTTAAATACATTTAAATCTGTTATATTTTCATTTTTTTTTGTTTAAAATATTTTTAACTAAATATGATTTTTTTATTCATATATATATATATATATATAT